>JAOYMO020049200.1:0-11751 GCA_025802455.2 Iodosphaeria phyllophila
GGTGCGTGTAGATGTCTTGGATAACGGAGAAGCGCTTGGAGCGGGAGTTGATGCAGCTGTGAGGGGTAAGATAGTTAGCTTCGAAGTTAAAACAGAACTGAAAACCAGTAGCAAAGCTAAAATAAAATCAAAAACTCACGTCGTAATGAAACTCCAAGTCCGATTACTAAGAAAATAAGTGGGATCCTCCCACACCGGCCTCTTGAGCACTTCCTTCCAATGCTTCAAGTTCCGCCACGTCTCGTCGGGATTGGAGCCTGCAAACGGCGGGAATCCCGTCAGCGCCTCAAACAGCATACAGCCCAGACTCCAGTAGTCGACCGTGAAGTCGTACTCGTCGCCGCGTAGCACTTCGGGAGCCATGTAGTCGGGCGACCCCACGATAGACTTGGCGTAGTTGGTGTCCTTCTCACGCATGGACCGATATCCATCCCGACGCTCCGCCACCGTGCGCTGGTCCATGGGCTTGCCGAAGGGCACGCTGGTTTCGGAGGCTTTTTCTAACTTGATGCGCATAGATTCGATTTTGGCCGGGGCTAGCATGCCGGCAGCTAGACCGAAGTCGGTCAATTTGATGTGGCCAGTAGAATCGACGAGGAAATTCTCGGGTTTGAGATCGCGGTGGATGTAGCCGAGCTGATGCAGGGCATCGACGGAGCAGAACATCTCGGCGATGTAGAATCGGGCGTGGCGGTTGGATAGGACGCCAGTGTTATTGAGTAGGGTGCGGAAGTCACCGCCGGGCACATATTCCATGGCAAGATAGATACTCTTGTCATCCTGGAAAGAATAGAGGAGCCGCACTAGCCATTCGCTCTTGGCCGTGGTCAAGATGTCGCGTTCCGTGAGCACGTGGCGGATCTCGTCCAGCTTGAAGAGGAGGCGCTTGCTCATGACTTTGAGGGCGCAGACTTCCCGGGTGTCCTTCTTCTGGGCGAGATAGACTTGACCGTAACCGCCTTGGCCGACTTGGGTAAGGATCTGGAAATCGCCGTGTCGAAGTCGCACGCGGCGCTTGCGGAGATTAGCACGCTCTCTACCCGTATACTTAGACCACATGTGCTTATACGTCTCCTCATCCGTGTCGGGCGGCGCTGGGTATTCCTCCTTAAACGCATTGAACCGAGCCTGGCGTGACCCGACATAGGTGAGCAGATCAAAGTAGTAGTCGAGAAAATAGAGCTGAGTGACATTGACAAGCCGCTTAACGTTAGGCTTCTTTAAGATCTCCAGCTCCTCTGCAGACAGACCGCGCGATGTGTTAAATCGTTTAGAAGGCGGAAGTACAACTTTAGCCTCTCGAGGTTCCCGAGGTTCCCGACCCTCTCGTGGTTGGTATAACCCTTGACGTGAGGCAGCTGCCTGATTATGCGTATAGAGAGAATTACCCGCAGTTGGACCACTGGCAGCCGAGTTGGGGATGCGCGAAGGCGGTGTGTTCTCCTGTCCCTGTTTCCGAAGCGGGCTACCTGGTGTGTCCTTGTTGGCCTTATGTATGACACTCTCATCCACCATAACCGATGCGTTGGCGAAATAAGAGGAATCCTCGACAGGCTGCAGATTACTGCGCACCGGCGACAAGGGGGCGGCGCTGGTCTGGGGCCGCAGCTTCAGGGGTGAATCGAGCATAGTGTTGTTGGTAGTGCTGTTGAGCGTTGTGGTGCTGCTGTTGAGCTTCATGCTTTCCAAAGTCATGGGCAATTCAATGGCACCCGGAGGCACCATCTTCTTGCTCGGGCTGCCATGGGGCGTCGCGACCGGATTAACAAAGTTATTGTTGTTGTTGTTATTGCGAGTCGGGGTGGATGGGCACTCGGATGACGGAGGCTTGCCCTCCTTGGATGCGGGAAACATATTGGTGATGAAGCCCGCCATGATGCGGTGAATCGCACCTTAAGCGACTGCACAGTGAGCAATGGCAGAGATATATTAGCTGATTTTATTGTGGGTGATTTCAGAGGAGAGGTTTATTATTTCTTTAAAAAAAAAACAAAATAAAAAAAAACAAGTCGTCGGGCGAGCCAAGTGCGTTCAATAGTCCCAGTGCTTGCTTGAATTTGCTTCCGTCCGAGCGTTGCCTTCGCTGGCTGCCACCCGCGATTTGCGTTGCGCTGGACAATTCGATAGATAAGCGCACTGACAAAAAAAGAAGACGACGAGGAAAACCGAAATGAAAAATGTGAAATGATCGAATAGTCGGAGAAGACGATAGCTAATGAGAGTCGGGAATGTCGGTAGCGCAGCAAGCTTGTTGGACTGGTGATACTAAAAAGAAATGCCGAAGAATGCGAAAGGGCATCTCCAAGGACAGCCGGATCTAAGGCAACTCTTCTCTTATAGCAAACACTAGCCGTGTCGCCGCTGCCGCCCCCAAAACCGAGTCACAACAGTCTTAGTTGAGTATGAAAGTGGCTGATTTCAAACTGAAACTCGCGGCGAGGATGGAGGGACTTGGTTCGTGGGTGGTGGTCTTATTGTTATGTTGTGGTGGTGATGTTGTTTTGGTGGGTTGGATTGCTGGTTAGGCGGGGTTAACTCGAAGATTGTTGCCCGACGTCAAAAGTCAACACCCGGTCGCCGTGGCAGCCACTGCTTTCTGTGTGGTGACCGGTACCCCTGATCCTTGCCGTTCATCCGTTGCAAGTGGGGTGGGGTTCCTGGTGATGAATTGGACCTGGCTGCAATGCGATCGAGAAAGCAGCACCACGCAGTAAATGGTTTGCAGATTTTTTGCTGGTGTTCTGGAATGCTGCGTTGATCAAGACGGTTAGATGTGTCTTGCAATTGATGTCTTTGAGTACAGAGGCCGCACATCTGGCCGCACCAGCCTAAGTCAACATTACAGGACTGCGCAGCGCAGGGCATGGGCAACTGCCGCACCGATGAAATGCACTCCTGTCTCTCTCCTGGACCCAATGACGTTGTGCTTGAGTTGTGGCGCTGCAGCTGATTCCCGCCCGCAGCCTCCTGAGCCTTGAGCCCGGTTTCTGGTAGGGTATCTACAGTAGGGCGCAGCACAGTACCTGATTATCGTACCGATTCTTCATGAAAAGAGAATCGCATTCGCGCCTACATACGACGATACTACGGCAATTGTCTTTTTCGACAACTCAACACACCATCTGATCACGCGAATCTGAGTCCTGATCTACCAAATTGACCTGGTTCTGACCTTTCCGATTGCTATTTTCCTACACTATGCCGAAAGAACGCAACAGCAATCCCGTACAGGCCCAGCGCAAAGCTGATAAGGCGAAGGCGATCAAGAAGGGTTTGTTTCTTCAGTTATTCTACGCGCTGGTTCACCTATCTTGATCGTATATCATACTGACGTGCTCCTCCTTCATCCTTGTAGGGAAATCCGAAGCTGCAGCACGGCGGAACGAGAAGCTTGGAAACCGCAACCCTGAGCGCATCCAGAGCCAGATCAACGACCTCAGACAAGTCACATCGAGCGGCGGCAAGCTCACCAAACATGAAGAGGCTGTGCTAGAGAGTCTAGAGAGGGATCTAAAAGTGGTCAAAAAGGCGCGAGAGGCCCTCGGTGACGCTGCGCCTGCCTTCAAAAGCTGGGGCTCTCGATCTGATCGAGATGGTGGTGTTCTGGGGAAGAGAAGACGCGACGGCGATGATGCATCAAGTAGCGATGAAGATGTGCCGGACGATGTTAAAAATATCCCCATGCCGCGCGATACACCGCCGCCTATACTCAAAGAGATGATGGATCAATGGTACGCGAAACGCAGAGCCAGACACGCCAACACCGCCAGCGCCGCGACCAATGCAAATGAGACGCCCTTGGGCCGTAGGAGCGGCGGGCATAACAGAAACACAGCATCAGATATAGAACAATCTAGTCGACCTCCCGCCGCCCCTGTGGAGACCATCAAAACCGTCTACGAGGCTAAACCTGTTATCCGCAACCTCCAAAAGGAAGCCGTGAGCGCTTTCATGCCTACGGCGGTCAAAATGAAGATGGATAGGAGCAAAGGCCAGGCTGGTTTGATGGAACCCGAAGAAGCTGATCGTCTTGAACAAGAGGGCTACTTCAAGACCTCTGCAACTAAATCAAGCACCGAACTTCTTCAAAAAGGTCCTCACCAAGCCACGATGGAGGAGGTCGATGACGAGGGCTGATTACAGTCAGGCTGTTCTGGACGGGCATACTACGTGTGTCGTCCAACGGCATCTCCTGACACCTCCGTTAACGGTCGTGTCAAACAAGCCTTGGTGTCATGCAAATCACGTAACAACTTCAATGTGAAAACTTTTTTCTCAGACCATATCCCGACGCCACTCATACCGATGACTCCATCAAGGTTCCTCGGCCCGTTGCATTCCCGACACAATAGTGTGAGGAGTAGAATCATACCACCAGCATCTACCTCCGCTATGATGTCCTGATAAGAAGAGCTATTCTAACGTACTGTATCCACATATGCAGCACCTTTTTCTGCAAGCTCATGCGCCGCCGGCTCGGACCCCTTGTTCCGACCCCCTTGGCAAAAACCTAGCTTACCTCACTCCTTTTCCAATAATTCCCCTCCCTTACCTTTCTGCGTTCACTCCAGCCAGGAAACCATTCCTCCCGACTGGCTACGCGCAGCGTTTCGTCCAATCCGTTCTTCAATGGCACATGTTGAATCTCGATGATAATTCGACAAACCAATACACCCTATCACCCACCAATGACCAACTTCCACACAATTTCTGCGGCATCATGCCTAGACTTGCCCGTTGCCGGGTTCTGGGAAAATGCGTGAGGGGGTGTGTGTGTGTCGTATGTGGTGTGTGTGGATGACTGCACCACGCATCATTCGTTCATTCTCGATAACATGAGCATGGAGCATGGTAGCATGGGTAGCATTGCTTTTACTGGACCATTTCATGTTTACCCTTGTTGACCTTGGCAGGCCACAGGCAAGCAAGCAGGGAAACCGGCAAAAAAGAAAAGAAAAAAGCCCCAATGCAAGGGCATGCTCAATCGCCCGTTGGGGCTAAGGAAAGGAAAAAAGAAGAAAAAAAAAAGATGCCGCCGGCACCAAGCAAGTAGGAAAACAGCCTGCCGGTGGTGCTCGGAGAATCGAACACCTCTAAGAAGTTCGGCACCCCCTTCGAGCCGACAGCGAGTTATCATCGAGCTCCTCCGGCCGGTTCTCGTTCTACCCCATGACAGTACGTTTTAGCCGGCGCGTTCTGGCCGGTGAGCGGGACCCACGGTGTGTGAGCTGTAAACTGTAAGCTGTACCGTGATGTGAGAACGAATAGTACTCGTTGTCTACCTAGTCTATTCCTAGACCTCGTACCAAGCCGGTAGGCATCCCCGTTCGCTCGCTTGGCCAACTTTTAGTTTGTCTTTGTTTTTTTTTGTCTTGCCTACTGCCGCCTGCGCCGTTACGTTCAACTTCCCACGCCTGCCTATGCGGTCTTGCCGACTTTGGCTCCCGCCGCTTCTGCTCCGCGCTTCCCGGTCCCGGATGTAGCGTAGCTCGTATCGTAGCTCGTAGCTTCAAGAGCAGTTGCATGGAATGGGGGTCCCTCGTGTGGTGTGAGGGAAGCAAGATCGGGAAAGACTGTGTTCTATTCTGACTCTTCCTCGGCAATGGCTATCTGCAGGGCGGGTTCTAGATGACATGTCGTCTCCGTTCTCGCAGATGATCCGTTTCTTCACCCCATTCTGTATACTACTTGCCTATCAGGAAAGGACTTCCGGGCCACCTACTCATATGACGGAGCTCGGAGAAGAAGGACATTAATGGATGGGGTTTCTGGTCTCGCTCATTGATCCTTTTCTATATCTCTTTTATACTCTATCCCAAGACCCAAGCCAGTGGCACACTGCCTGCCCCTGTTCCTTCAGTTCCAGTCTGAAGAATACACCAGAGCTCATTGCCTCCCGCTAATTCTATAAGTCATTGTAATGGACGAAAAAGCCGGTTTAGAACAGACAGCCGTGACTACACCGCACTTCTGGACCATCAATCCCAACACCACCGATTCCGCTCCCTGGGATAGCTCCAATGGGGGAAATGATCCCTTTTGTGACCATGACGTCAACGTCAAGATCCAGAGACCGCCACCCTCCTACGCTACACACCTCACCGGCCATTCCACCCCTGCCAACACCAGTCCCAGCAGCAGCAGCAGCAGCACCATCATCTGCAGAAGCACCAACAGCAGCAGCAGCAGCAGCAGCAGCAGCAGCAGCAACTCAAGCGACAGTAGCACCAGCACGGACGACACCTACTACCCATCCTGCGTGTCTTTGGGCACGGAAGCGGACCTCAAGAAGGACCTCTACTGTAATAGCACCAGCAGCTCGACGCTAGATGAGGATACGGACAGTTACCCGGAGGGCGGGCGCGAGGCATGGCTCGTGGTGCTGGGCTGCTGGTGCGGCATGACGGCGTCGCTGGGGCCCATGAACACGATCGCCTCGTTCCATACTTATGTCACGACGCACCAGCTGCAGGAGTACAGCGAGGGGACCATAGGATGGATCTTCTCCGTGTATACTTTCTTGACGTTTGCGGCGGGGATTTATGGTAGGTAACGTTTGATCGATCTGGCGGTAGTGGGTGGGTTGGCGAACAGCGGGCGGGCGTGGGGTTGATGAGGGGACGAGAAACAGAGAGAGAGAGAGAGAGAGAGAGAGAGAGAGAGAGAGAGAGTCAGAGAATCAGAGAGCCAGAGAGAGAGATTGGGAATTCGGAATAGGCTAATAAAGGGTTTGGCTTCTGTGCAGTTGGGCCTTTATTCGATCTATATGGACCGAGACGGATGGTCTGTCTGGGGGGATGCGGGTTGGTGCTAAGTTTCGTGCTGATGAGCTTTGCGACTGGTAAGTTTCATCACTTCGTCCTTTGCGATTTTTTCCATCTGGGGATCCAATTCGGGGGTTTTGAGAGTTTGAACTCGGCTGACTCACCTGCGCAGCGTACTGGCATTTCCTCCTCACCTTCGGCGTCCTTGGTGGCCTCTCCACCTCCCTGCTTTTTACCCCCTGCGTGGCCTCCGTAGGCCACTACTTCCGCGTCCGCCGCGGCTTAGCCACGGGCATCGCCAGCACGGGCGGTAGCTGCGGTATGCTCTCCATCATCCATCCCCTCTCCCCCCCCCCTCCCCCGGGAAACCCTACATTGACAAAATCCCCCAGGCGGCGTCATATTCCCGCTCCTCCTCGAATCCCTCTACAAGACTATCGGCTGGGCCTGGGCGATCCGCACACTGGCCCTGATCTGCCTCGTCCTGGTCGGCCTGGCCATGCTGCTGGTGCGCAACCGGCTGCCGCCGGCGCAGAACGCGACGACGCACCCGGACCTGCGCATCTTCGGCGAGCGGGCCTTCCTCCTGACGACGATCGGGGTCTTCCTCCTCGAGTTCGGCCTCTTCATCCCCCTGGCCTACATCTCCAGCTACGCCCTCGCCAACGGCTTCTCCGCCGGCTTCGCCTTCCAGATCCTGCCCATCCTCAACGCCGCCAGCGTCTTCGGCCGCGTCCTCCCCGGCTACTGGGCCGACATCGTCGGCCCCTTCAACAGCAACGCCCTCAGCGTCCTGCTCAGCGCCATCGCCTGCCTCGGCGTCTGGCTCCCCGCCGGCCACACCATGTTCGGCCTGGTGGTCTTCGTCCTGCTCTTCGGCTTCGCCACCGGCAACAACATCAGCATCACCCCCGTGTGCGTGGGCCGGCTGTGCGGCACGCGGCACCTGGGCCGCTACTACGCCACCTGCTACGTGGTGGTGAGCGTGAGCTGCCTGATCGGCCTGCCGATCGCGGGGACGCTGGTGACGGCGCTGGAGGGGAGGTACTGGGGGCTGATTGTGCTGACGGGGGCGTCGGAGCTGGCGAGTCTGGGGTTCTTGGTGGCGGCCAAGGGGGTCTCGGTGGGGTGGAAGCCTTGGAGTAAGTTTTAAGAGGCAAAGGTGTTTTTTCTTTCTTTCTTTCTTTCTTTTATATCAGTTTTTTTTTTTTTCCTTCCAAGCTTTTGAATCTTTTTTCTTTTTTCGAGCCTTTTGTTACACTTCGGTTTAGATATCCTGGGTGTTGTGTTTATTTTACACGGTTGGGGGATGGATTTAAAAGGGGTTCAGAGGCTGTACCTGGGTTTGGATGGTGGTAATGGGGGACTACCGGTAACGGACGGTAACGGGTGGCACGTTTTGCTTAATGCTTAATCTGACTGTGCAGGGACGGACTCAAAAAAAACCAAAAGACCCCTGGAAGGGTGGTCATGGGCTCAGGTTGTAGGTTAGAATCTATGAAACAAGGCACGGGGAACGGGGAAGGCGGGGTCAGGGGATGGATGATGTGGTATAAGGATACGATGTTATGACAGACAGACGAAACGGTCATGGATCACATAGGCAACAACCTCATTAGTAGCTAGTAGTAATGTGCATTTTTACCCACTTCCTTGCCTGTCTTGAATATCGGATGAGTGAACCATGCATGTTTTAGTAGTTACAAATCATTAGCTAAGAATGGACGCAAGGTCGGGAAAATATGCGAAAACGTCCTGTATTTTCCGCGGACAAGTCTTTGCCATGTTCATCGAACTATGGTTATGCGCGAAGACATTTTCGGGGTCGGAAAAGATGTCACCAGTCAAAAACAGAAGGTTGGCTCCGCCTTGATTGATCATGAACGATGAAAGAAAGCATCTTGCCATGAGTCCCCCGGCCGATCCGATACCGATATCAACCCAATTCCCTCTCACTGTGCGAGCCGCTTTCACCTTGTCCCCTTGTGACGCCGCTTTCCATCATGACAGTCCTGGGTCTTCAATGTTGAGCCGTGACATGATGGGTTGACTAGCCGAGAAATACCAGAAGTCTTGTGGAGTTTATGTGCCGGGGTTGGGGTTCATCTGGAATCGCGGCAATCAGTTACTACCCTACACAAGATAGCAGCAAGGCCGTTCCAAGGGACTTCTGGTACTCACCTTGCGCTTGCCATTAATGGTTAATGCTGTGCTAACGAAGCGGCGCGTGTAGACGAGTCTCTTCTTCGCGCGGCCCTTGGGAACCTTCTTCTTCTCTTGTTTTTCGACCTGTAAGATGGCGTAGCAGGTTAGTTATTGGTTCATTGTCGCTGCTCGGTGGTTGGAAGTTCCATCGGTCTACTGATGAGCATGAGAGATGGTATGGTCGTTTTATGCATGACGCTCATCTTGGCACATCACCGCATTGAAACGCCTGGTTTGTTTTCCACCTCGTTCATGCGCTTCTGTTCATATTGCCAAATCCACTCGTCCATGCCGAATTCGTAGCGGACTGTTTCGCCGATGTATCGCGGGAGTCGTATGTCCGATTTCGATATGCGGGGAGGATCATGATCGGGAAATTCATCTTCCATGGCAACGTGAGCTTACCTTGGGAGTCCTATCGTTCGCATGTTAGCACAGAATCTCATAAAACCTCTTGGTCGTAATCTGTGTGTGACGAAGAACTTACTGAGACTTGACCTTGCCGGCACGGGCAAGGGATCCGTGAACTTTACCCATATTTGCTGTTTCTTGTACGTTCTCCCTAACTTTGTGTCGTTGAGCGATGGAATTCGCCGAGGTTTGGTTTAACCTGTGGTTGTGGTTCGCTGGGTGGTTGGATGGTGGAGGTACAGGTTGCGGACGGTTGATTGAGTCACTGTTCGGATGTGGCGGACAATTTTGGGAATTTGCTGGCCAGCGCGAAGGTTGTGTTGTGCCCTGATCACGTGCTTTGATAGTGTGGCGGCGAAAATGGGCGGATTGCACCGGTACGGTGAAAGTTGCAGGACTGTTTCCTACGGGAAAAGAAATGCCCCGAGTTCAGTACCTGCTGAAAGGTGCAGCAAGGGAAACCGTGGAGGACAAAGTGGAGAACTCGCCGTTCATGTGTCAAAACGCGAACGGTAACGACTTTGGAGATAGCTTCGCGATTGCCGGCCTCTTTCGAATCTTGTCATCAACATGCTTTTAATAGTTTGTCATTGACTACCGACCATCTCACAACTTGACCAGTTGCTCTAGCGAAAGTGAAACCGAGAAATCAGTGTCCAACATGCTCCGTTCGTCAATGTGGCTACGGTGCCCCCGGCCCCGCAAAACCTCGTCCCATGTGGGAACCAGCATCCGTCAATCCTAGGCCCGATTTGGCATGCGTAACCAACCGCCGTGATGCGACAGCCGAAGCGATGGAGCCGTCAGTGAATACCGTGACTATCCGAGTTACGAGACACGATCATGGGTCATTGACGAATTCCAACTGTCTACACTGGTCTCACGACATGAATATAAACTGGCTCTGCTAGTTGATGTCATTCTTGCGGATTTGCCCGTCAACTCTAGCCCCCGGGCAATTTCATAACCCTCCAACCCTGCTCTTTATGTGACGGTATCAAGAACGTCCATGTTCCACTCGTACCAATCATGAAGTTTTCCCATGAGTTGACGCTCACGGCATGGGCCGGCATTTGTCTTGCTCAACGACAACAACAACAACAACAACAACAACTCCCAGAGGAAGCACAATATATCTTCTCCAACCCCCCCTCCAGCGACGCCCTAGTATTTAAGATCCCAACGCCTTACGAATCAGCCGTCCAGGGCCGACGAATCTTGGCCCTCACGCCGCTAGCCACCATCGCCACCGTCTTCCCGTCCAAGTCCGAGGCCTCTGCTGCCGAGGACCATGGCGAGTTCTCAGCTACGAAATACCAACCCGATGACGTCGGGGGCATGCCGCACGGCCTGATGGAGTACGTGGCGGACTGCGAGGGCCGGGGAAACCCGACGCTGCTGGCCATCAAGATCGCCTCGTCGTTCAAGAACGCCCGCGCTGGATCCAACGTCAGTCTGGCCATGCGATGGGCGCCTCCTTATCCGCCCGACCGGCGCATCGAGTCCTCCTCGTTCGTGCGTTACATAGAGCGTTTTCTCCCCCTCCACCTCCGGCCGTGGACGACAGCAGCAGAGCGGGAGCGGGAACAAGAGCGACGGGCTCAACACGAGGGCGAAGAGCGAGAAGCCGTGCCGTACTCAGCCGCCAACCTGCCCCGCTTCTCCCTCATGGGCTACCTGGAGGATATCGAGCCAGAGTCCGTCCCGTCCGTCTCTGCGTGCTTCGTGCGGAGGCACCCGGACGCCAAGTACTGGCTTCCGGGGAACAGGATCCACGCTTCCCGGTTCGTGCGCCTCGTGGTTCGGCAAGCTTACTGGATCGGCGGGTTCGGTGATCGCGCCTACATTGGCTGGCTTTCGCCGGCGGACTGGGGGAATGTGACTGACCGGGAGTGGCAAGATATCAGGCTCCCTGGGGAGAAGAAGGGGTGGAAGGAGTGGGCTTTGAGTAATGGGCTGGAATTGTGAAGGAATGCTAGGGTGCTTGTCATGTAGACTATAAGACTAGAAACGAAAGTTGCTCATAAAGGCCAACCATGTCGCAGTATATTTTGGTATCATCTACAATATATCGTGTATGAACTCGGCATCCCAATATGCCACTTTTGTGTCCAACATTCCCCCCGTTTTCCCATCCAACTCACAGCATACCTTTCATTCCCAGTTGCCCGCCCCCATCTCCACCGGCTTTCCCTGCGCCAAGTCCTTCATAATCTCGTCAATACTCCACGGCACATACTTGTACCCCGGCGGGTAATTCGGCGGGATACTCTCGTCCTCATCCAGAGGAATACCCTTACGCACACCCTCGACGCACTTCTCGTAGTTCTCATACACATACGCCTCCGGGTCGTGGTTCCACACCCAGGCC
>JAOYMO020049282.1:0-11730 GCA_025802455.2 Iodosphaeria phyllophila
AGCAAAGACATTTGTTCATATTACAGAGTTTGTCGACATGTAAGCTAGCACCTCGCCTAGGATTCTTTGGGAATGCCCAGTCTCAACCCCCTTTCACTTTGCCTGAATGCCTCCGTTTTGGGTTACAGCTCCGTTCTTCCCAAAGTCTGTAGGCAAAGCAACATGAAAACTTGGTGGTGCTTAGAGTACAGACTTTCAGAAGGACGGAGGTATGTATAATAGTATCTACGGCGATCGATTTAGAGCACACTCATGCGCGGGTTTTCAGTGGCTATCTATCCCTATGAAAATAATACATCACACGCAAGCTTTAGGTCTATTGTCAAGATTACCATGAAAAATTGCGCTCCCTCATCATTGTAATGGTAAATTACCTCCGTAATCTCCATCTGTTAGGAGAGAGAGAGCGAGCAAATCCCCTTGCCGAAGATAGCCACCGCCGATCTATCTAATCATGATTCTGCCAGTCACTACCGCCAAAGTTTTCGATGGTTCCGCGCAGTCGCGCATTGTTCAGATGTGAAATTTTTGAATGACTTTGTTGATCGTAGTGGGGCGCATGGCAACTTTCCCAGAGATTTTCACGGCGAGCCTGCTGCCATTGATGTTCCTCATGCACTATTTTCCTCTCGTTTGGAATCGGAAGCCCTTTTATCTCTTGACCCTATAAAAGAAATAGAAAGAAAAAAAAAAAGCATGACGAAATCTAGCATTCGTGCGAAACAATTCGCGGCGTGGGACCATAAGCCGGTTAAAGGTATCCTTCCATCAATGATATCCAGGCCGACCCAGATTCTCCCAAAGGCCAGGTTCTGCCGGGTTTGCCCCTTAGGAGTTGGCGCCATTTGCTAATGGACTACGGTTCAGACTATGACCCGGAAGCAGAGCCGCCGTCCGACGACAACGCCAGCAGCGAGGGCGAAAACAGCGAGGATGAGAATGCGGGCACGGAACACTACGTCGCGATCAGCAAGTCGGGTCTGCGCAAGAAGAAACCTCTCTCTCTGGGACCTGAGTATCGGGGGAAGAGAGTGAGTCGCGAGGCGCTTGAGCAGTATGAAGATGAGGATGAGGACGAAGACGGGGGTGAGGGAAACGACGAACCAGAATACGATAATCCCGACCTGGCAGATTTGGAGCGAGATCAAGCCCTGCAGGAGGACGAGGATGCAGAGATAGAGAGTGAGGACGTATTTTGCGAGAGCGACGAGGAAGCCTTTAAAGACTACACGTTTAGGGGCAGCTCAATGGCTTTGCCCGTCAGAGGGAAGCGGGTGAAGAGGCCTGTTGCGGCTGATTTCCTGGTTGATGATGAGGCTTCGGAAGACTCGGATGTCTCGGGCGAAGAGAGGGTACAACGATTGGAAGGCGAGGACGACGGCGAGGAGGATGAAGAGGATGATGAGGATGAAGAAGAAGATGCAAGTGATCTCGATGGCTTTATTGACGATGGGCCGTTGTCTGGAGAGGATGAGGAGGAAGATGGTTTGGAAGATGAACTTAGCAGTGGAGAAGAGGATGGTTTGGGAGAAGAAAAAGACGAAAGTGACGACGAGGAAGAAGAAGGAGGTGCAAGTATCCCTCAAAACAAACCTTCAAAACTACCCAAAGACATCCTTAAAGAATTCAACACAGACCGCAATATGCCCTCTACCCTTCTCCAGTCCGTCCAAAACGACGCAAACAAGGGCCAAGCCATTCGCCAACAACGCCAAGGTTTCGACGCCGCCCTGAACCTGCGCATCCGTCTTCAGAAAGCACTAGTTGCTGTCAACTCCTTCTCCACCATCGATTCCACCTCCGACTTCAACTGCGACTTGGTCAGCTCCGACTTGGACCAAGCCCAACCCTCTGAGCCCTACCGGGTTGCCGAAGAAGCCGCCATCAAGCTCTGGTCGGCTATCGATGGCTTCCGCTCCAACATTCAAGCAGACAACCACAAAACAGGCCAAAAGCGCAAACGAGCTCCCATCGATATATCCACATCCAGTCAAGACATCTGGGATCAAATGCAGAAAATCGACCGCGTATCTTCTGCTCGCCGCACCAAGACCTTGGAACACTGGTCCGCTAAAGTCCGCAAAACGAGCATCACTGATAGATCCGCCAATGGCATAAAGGACATGAGCATCAACTTCCTTCTCGCCAGCCAGCTTCAAGACTCCGAGCGCCTCATCAAACGTACCCGCACCCCGCGCTCTTGCGCCCCAGCCCAAGTCGCTCGCAGGCTCAACGAAGACCCGGAAATTTACGATGACGCCGATTTCTACCAGTTACTCCTCAAAGAGCTCGTCGACCAGCGCACAGCGGATACCTCGGCCACCACGGGCCAGGCGGCTACGGTGCGCTACATGGCCAGCCAGGCAGTCAAAGAGGCCAAGACCAAGAAACATGTTGACACTAAGGCTAGTAAGGGGCGCAAGATGCGTTTTGGCGTCCATGATAAGCTGGTCAATTTCATGGTACCGGAGGATCGAAGGGCGTGGGAGCAGAGTGCTATTGACAGGTTTTTCAGCACGCTGTTTGGGCAGAGCTTGGTTCTGAACGAGGACGAGGGCGATGATAATGAGGAAGAGGGTGGGAGCGAGGGTGAGGAGATGGAGGGGTTGAAATTGTTTCGGGGGTGATCATAGGGAGTGTCTATGATGGCGGGCGTCTTGCGTTGTACGTGTGGGATCTTGTGATGTCCATGCTATATTTGTCTTTGCTATATCCTGCAATGTCTACTTATCTGATTATCCATCCAAGTATCTACCGATATTGCTGATGTTCCTTTTGAACTATCAAAGAAAAACCATCTTCCTTCATATCTGTCCCATTATACTTCACCCAGCTACCGGCCCATTAACATCCCCTCACCCAAAAACGTCAGAAACATACCGGACCTCCCTCACCTCATCTAGCCACCTCTGCGCATCGTCCTCGTTCTTCCCCTCTTTCTCCTCGAGCCAAATCCTCTTCACAACATCAGCCGAACTTCCAGCCAGTCTAGTCGACCCGCAAACAAATATCACTGCCCCGTTCCGATAAAGCTCTCGTATCTCCTCCCTCTCATCCCATATTCGCTCACACACGTACTTATACCTCATCTCCTGCTCCTCACCCGAGACCACAGGACCATGCCTAGAAAATACAGGCCGCACATCGACCGCCCCCAGCCCTTCCCACTCACGCAGCTCATCTTCATACAGGAAGTCGCTTCCTATATCCCGACACCCAAAATACAGCAGCGCAGGCCCTATTTTCTTGCCCCCCGCCGCCGCAATCACAGCCCGCTGCTGGATGAACCCGCGCATGGGCGCAATGCCCGTGCCAGCCGCGATCATGATGATGGGCTTGGTGAGGTCACCGGGGAGACGGAATCCCGCGTTAGACGAGCGAAGCGAGCAGCGAATCTTAGATCCGCAGGGCCGCGAAGCCAGGTAGGTCGAGCTTACGCCTTGGAAGAGCTTGGCCTGCGAGTGGTAGGCCGGGACTTCCAGGATGTCGTAGGTTAGGGAGGCCGTTAGGGGGCCCTCGGTCTGGTGTTCGGCTAGTGGTGAAGAGGAAATGGAGTATTGTCGCGGAGTCATGGGTTTGAGCATGTCGAGGTAGGCGGCAAACGGAAGCTTGGCAGAGGGGTGGTCTTCGAGGATGTCGAGGACGGAGCTGCGTTTGGAGAGCAGTTCTGTGTTGTAAGACTCGTCTGAGGATACAATTGCAAGCAGGGCTTCTTGCTCGGTGCCCTCGGCACATTTGGCGATGGCTTCGACTTGGCGCTTGGACGCCGGTGTGCCTAGCTCGACTCGGGTGCTCAGCAGATCGATCACGGAAATGGGGAAGTTGCTCGTTAAGAACTCCTTGTTCGTGCCGGATACCGAGATCGTGTCGTCTACGTTGAGGCCGAATCTTTGGATCACACGCTTGACCAGCGAGGGGACATTCGTCGGTAGCACCGCGAGGTAGTCACCTGGAGAGTAGGTTACGTTTGCCGGGAGCTCGACCTCCATGTGCATCTTAGCCAGCCCCACACTTGTATCAGCGATCTGCCGGTTTACCTTCACCAGGCCTTCCTCGATGTCGCTGCCGGCTAGTTTGTCGACAATCTCCGGCTTCTTCATCCGCACGCACAGGGTTACAGAGTCAGGTTGAACCGTCTGCTTTCCGTTCCCATATTCAAGCTTAATTATCAATTCGTCTCGCCAGTCCTCCCAGGGCCCGAGGAGATCATGCTTCACGTCGACAAAAGTGCTATGCATGATCTGCTCTGCACCCAACTGCGGAAATGTTTCCTCCAGAAGCTTCGGAATGCGATGGAAAGTTGTCGTCCATTCCCTATTCCCAACGCCAAAAATAGCGAACCTCACGTCCTCCAAGCTACCGGTCTTGCCGCTGGCCTTAAGGGACTCCAGCCACGCGACGAACTTGCGAGCGTTATCCGCAGGCTTGCCCTCATACGAAGGCGAGATAATAACCACGGGCGTCTTCGTGGGCAGATTTTCGGTCGCTTGGTCCATGCTCTGCACATCCGGGGTAAAACCGCGGTCCTTGGCTACCGTTTCCAGGTCTTCGGCGAGGTACTTGCAAGTACCGGAGTTCGAGCTGTAGAGGATCCGGAGCGGCTTTCTCGCGACGGAGGACGGGTCTCGTGTGGAGGATTGCTCTTTGGTTGGGACAGCGAGTTCGGGGGCCCAGAGACCCGTCATTAGGCTTTTGCCGGGCCTGCGGATCACTTTGAAGCGGAGGCCGTCGGGCTTTACTGTTAAGCTGCTTTTCATGCCTGTTGGATGTTTAGTAGATGTAAACGGTTGAATCTATCGACGAAAGAGGGGCTAGTAAAAAAGTACAGTGCTGATGATCGGAAGATAAAGGAAGCGGAGGGCGCTCTGCAACCCTCACTCCCACCCCCACCCCACCTCTCCCCCTTAAGCGATACGGGGCAACGCTTTTCACTATGGCT
Organism: Iodosphaeria phyllophila; assembly: GCA_025802455.2. NCBI lineage: Eukaryota > Fungi > Ascomycota > Sordariomycetes > Amphisphaeriales > Iodosphaeriaceae > Iodosphaeria > Iodosphaeria phyllophila. Next base: position 4,940 of record JAOYMO020049282.1, read on the forward strand.
ACATTGCTCCAGACGCTAGGTTACGCCGTGAGGCTAAAAAGGGACCAAAAGAAACAAATAAACAGGGCACTCACGCAATTTATAATTCGGATCAGCCAAAACAACCTGAAATCGTTGTAGTATCAGCGCCGCCGTCATCAGCATCTCCTGCTCCGTAAACGCCCTCCCGATGCAAGCCCGCACCCCATTCCCAAACGCCTTGAACGCATTAGGCGGCAGTGCTTCGTAGCCGCCCTTGAGAAACCGCTCAGGACGGAAGATCCCAGCATCCTCGCCCCAAGCCCTGGGGTCGCGGTGCAAGCCCTGGAGGTTCACGTTGATGGATTCGGTCGTTTTGACTTTGTACTTGCCCCCGATGACCGTGTCCTGCTTCGCGCGGACCGAGATGCGGCCGATAGGGCCCAGGAATCGCAACGTCTCTCGGATCGCCGCTTCCAGGTACTTGAGCTGCGAGAGGTGCTTCAGTTGCAGTGCATCGTTGCCAAGCACGCGGTCGACCTCGGCTTGGGCCGCTAGGAATTTATCTGGGTTATCGAGGAGATGGTAGAACAGGAACGACAGCGTGCCACTGGTAGTCTCATGGCCCGCCACCAAGAACGTGACCATATTGTAGCGGATATTCTCCCTCGACAGCTCCTCCCCCGTCACAGGGTCTCGCGCGTCCATCATGGAGTTCATGACGTCCTTGACATGGGGCTGAGGGTGCAGGAGCCGATCTTCGACGAGCTCGTCGCAGAGCTTCCACATCGCGGCGATGCTCTCGGACATTTGTCGGGCGGACCAAATCCGCAGGGTGTTTTCGATGCCTGGTCGGGTCGCTCTCTTGCCGGCTTCGATCAGCACGTCGGTCATTTGGTGCGCGAAAGGGTGGCCTTCGTCGCGGTAGAAGCTGTTGAAGCGGTATGAGAAGCCGCAGAACGCAATAGTGTCGAAGGCTAGCCTGTGAGGAGATGTTAGTCTATTGGGTTTCCGGGGCTCGGAGAGCAAAAGGCTACACATATCGTGAAGTCGTCGGATGGATCGATGATTTTTTCGGGCCCAAGTCGATCCCACTTCAAGATCATTTGGGAGATCATATCCATCATCTGAGGAAACATGCGAGAGATCTGCAGAGGACCGAAGACGGGCATCAGAACGCGGTGGGCTTTCCCCCAGTTCTGCTCTGCTCGTTAGAACCACGGTGTAGTAATATATGCCAGATCATCAGAATCCAGTAACTCAAAACGCGATGATGCTTACTTGCTCGCGTGGATACGCAGTAAACAATCCATCACCAATCAAAGCTCGCACTTCGTTTAGCGCCCCAGCGACATTCTTCTCAAAGCGGTCTTCATCCATAACCTCGTTCACAAGCTCATGAGACGAGATCACGATTGACTGATCTCGGACCAGGTCAAGCCTGAAGATATCACCATAGATCTCGGCAAGTCGCCAGATCGACGCCGATGGGAAGACCGGGTCGAGCTCTGAGAGGTTTCCCGTGAGCCAGCGCACGGGAGGCTGCGGAATGGGTTGGTCGGCATCTTCGTTGATCGTCCGCTTTTCGATCTTGGAAGTACCATTTAGAGGAAACGGGCATTGAGAAGATTCCTCCAAGTCTTTCGGAAAAAGGGACGTTCTATTCGTGTCCGAGGTAGACTCTGAGGCTCTGGGGTCGCAGGGGCACGCCATGATAGTACACACCCGCAGTTTATCCGGTGTTTAGTGCATAAGAAGAGTGTCGAGAGGAGTGATAAGGGATGACGAAGTATCTTGAAGGCATGTTGTGGGAATTTTCAATAAAACAACACTTGTATTACGGGGAAGAGAAGAGATCTTTCCTATGGAGCCCTTGCAATTGATTATTCATTCATGCCTATGTTGGACCACTTTAACAATGGATAATGTTGTCTGTTGAATCGGGATTGATCGCCCCTTCAAAAAAACTAATTACGTAGCCTAGATAATAAATCAAGTCATGGGTGAACGTGGCAAACCACGTTCAGTCAGTGAAGGGTGAATCCATGCCCTCAGGGCGTTGTATGGAGCAGCCCTTCTCGCATTCGCACCTGTTTCGCTCAATAACATAGTAAACGGCCCTACCGATACTTACATGTGATGCCGCGTGATTTTTATTGTTCGATCCGTCACCCAAATGACAGCACGTGGGCCTTCCAAGGAGTTTCAAGCAGCATCAACACGGCAGTTGGAATCCTTTTCCACGTCTGTGTCAACGGCCGTGCTCGACTTTGCTCGTCTTTAAAGGCTGTCAAGCAGGCCTCAAGGAAATTAGGGATGTTTACAAACCCCCATCGGTATTCTTGCTTTCAGTTACTCATGCTGCCCATATCGCAATAGAATTCATGCCGAGAAATCATGCCATGAGTCGGTTCTGGTGGAGCCACTGCCACACATCCGGTAGTCATTGGAGCCTATCTCACTAAAAACTCCAGATTAATCCCCCAAATCCCCTCAATCTTTAAAAAAATTACCACCGAGAGGTGACCCTAGGACTCAATCACCGGCAGATGAGGTCGCCTCGAACATGTCCAGCATCCCCGGTGGTAACTATCCCTGCATGCGGCATCGATCAGACACCGTATCGGCAAGCAATAGTATTCGTGCCGAGGGATAGGGAGGTCTACTATTTCCGAAGTCGAAGTTGAGAGCGCACATTGTATTTCCGGAAACGATCCACGTTGAAGATAGCTATCTTCTACAATAGAGTGTTGATCGCTCAGAAGTCGCTGTATATGCCAAGTCTCGGATTCACTATTGGTCCTCCTTGCTTCAGGGGGCATCGATGTTGTACTGTAAGTCAGCAATTCGACCAGCCAACCATTTGAAAACTTGAGCTAATACGGAAATTCCTCTGCGACTATTGTTATCATACACATACTTGGGGGTGAAATACAGAGCAGGGATGTTGATAGGTACGGGTAGATTAGTTGTAGTATTTTCTCCGGAGGCATGAAATCTCCAAGGCAACCCCAAACTGCATCGGGATGTGTCGTCCAAGCCATTATAGGCATTGCCGCATCCGATAAAGGTGCAACTCCGCCGCAGCATTGCTGCCCGACGAACACGCTGCTCATTCGGCAGCATTATAAGCAAACCGTTACATCGTCCTCCCTGGACCCAACTTAGCGCCCAGCCGGCAAGAACCAAGGTTGCCCTTCGTGGCAACTTGTTCTGCGCCGTTCATCTGTTTTTTGCGTCTCGCTTTCGGTTTTGTCTGTGGTGAGGCTAGGGGGATTGGTGGCTGTATTTGGAGCCATGTGAGATATCACGAGCTATCTCGACGAAGAGATACGACTGGATCTATTTCGGAACGTTTCTGTTTCCGTATTTTTTGAGTTATGGCAGATCAATTTCAATTTCTCGGTCAATTCCTTAGGTCTAGAATAACCATCCTCGCTGACTTTCAAAACGGGCTGCTCTGAAATATACTCGAGTATGTTCTGAGAAAAGATTTCGGACGGATGGAAGTACGATGAACCATGGTAGCATGAGAATACTACAACCCCGCCTCTCTCAGAAATCATGGTCGGGTTCTGGACGCTTTGGGATGATACCACGATGCTGGGATATGCATATTTCTTGGTCTCCTAAGGTCAAAGCTGGAAACTCTTGTTTTTGCATAGTTACGTACAATTATTTTATGATATGTAGCCAGCCGTCGTGGAAGCTTGCAATTAGCCCGTATTCGAATGCGCCTACTTCCATACACTTAAGTCATGTCAAAATATGATCCATTATTGTGGTAATTACTGGGGTTAATGATATGGCACGTTACTCTACGGGCGTTTAGATCTGTCCCCGGGATCTCCGAAGGTGCTCAGGCCTCGGACAGAGGCACTGGTCTCATAGGAATCCGTCTGAATAACCCTAACCCAAACTCTAACCCTAGGCCTGTGGTCATAACTTGCCTCATGGACACAAAACACATGGTAGGAGGAAGGATCGATCGCATGGAACCTGATGTCGTGCAATTATCGAGGCACTTGCAGTACATACCATTTGCAAAGCTATTTATTCCACAATGATTGCGCTACAACACCGATCGCAACGCCGGTTTCTCGGATGCGGGTGGGGAATATCTCGGACACATAGGGCCAAGGGAGGGGGCCGTCGTAATCTGAAGGCAGCCATGAGCGCAGCACCACCCACGAAAACTTGGCGACGAGATAAACGCTCTGCGAAGAACAAGACAAAGATACCTCAGACCATCACTTTGATGGCGCCGTAAATAGCCGTTAACAGCAAGTCTTTACTACCACCACCTACGAGTAGCTTCAAGTATTCTGTACACATCTCTAGTGGTGAGTTCCAGCTAATAAGAAATGGAAGTATTTTTTCTACGTACGAGGGCTATAATACACGAATGCAGTAGCTCCCGTAGCCTGTTGCGCCGTAAATATTGCAAATGCTGTAGAGATTCTGTTGAAACTGTCTCCTTGAAGCAGCTCTATCTGCAAATCAGCTAACTAGAATATTCCCTTGGCTGGTAGAGCGGACTTCGAGTGATCCAACCCATGCCTCATCAAATACAGGTGCTTCTTTGATTATGAAAGGAAAAGAGCGGCAAGAGTGCGAACTGGTGTTTGAATTCATGAAAATTCTGCCTCTTTGTTCTTCTTGAAATAAGTTTTTTGAGGTGTTTCAAGATTTGGTAGATGTTATGGATAAATCGAGTGACACAGGAAGGCCTTGTGCACTCGTAGAATGGGGGAAAATGAATGAATAAAAACTCACTCGTGGACGAATAAACCTCTAAATTTAAACCCCCCAGTTTCGAGTATCTCAACTTGTACTCCAGTTCGAATTTCATCCATCTCCTTTCTCGTGGCCTCAGAACTATCTGCTCGAATCCACTGAAGGCTGTCCCAAGCCTCATCATACTGGCCCTGTTTGGTCAAACATCGGGTGCTCTCCTTAATAGTAAGTATGCCCAGACATAGCAATGCCCCAGAGATGAGCTGTAGGTCGATTGGAATCATCTATTGGGGCGTCTCTGTGGAAGTGATGTTCTGCTCGACCCCATAGTCGACCCAATAAGATACGAATATGCCCTGGAAGCCGTTGTGAGTTCTTAGAAAGAAGATCAAGCCTGGATTGGAAAATTCCATGCACTATTGTATAAAACCACTGGAGGAAAGAGCCAACTTGACCTCGTATCTCCTTTGGCATCATCTCGCTGTCGTACATTGAGACCACAACGGTGGAAGCCCCAAGCCCTAGCCCAGCAACAACTCTCCGGACGTAAAAAGCAGCTAGTGAATGAGTATTGATTGTCTGGACGATAGCTCCGACACAGAAGATAAAAGAAGAAAGAAATAGAACCTTTTTACGACCCCATCGGTTCGTCAAGGGCCAGGCGATAAAAAATGCGCCAAGCTGCTGTAAAGCGACTGCCATTGAGCTAATTCTTGTCTCAGTCGCATTGTTGTATCGAAAGTCATTCTCAAATGAGCCAAATGTCAATACACAGCCTGACAAAGAAATTCAATTTAGCGCAAAGTATTTAGTTTTGATTTCCGGAACATGGCGGACACTCACCCATGCTTTATCGTGGGAAGACATGTACGGTAGTGACTATCAATCTGCCGCAAATCAAGGGATGTACTGCATGCCATTACTTACACGCCGCTGTCACAACCGAGCAAGAAACCTCCTAGACAGATCACAGAGCCAAGCCAGTGGGCACGAACCATACCAAAAGTTTTCCCTTTCACGTTGGTCGCTGCTTGTTCCATACTAACAATTTTGCATCCAGCATCGCTGCTACAACGCGACAGCAGCGATCCTGCTTCCTCTCGACTCATTTTGTGGGCAGCCGGATCAAAGACATACAGGTTGATACCAATAGTTAAGGTACTATATCGCTAATTATTATTTCGGGTAAGGCAGCCCGATCTCATCGATGGCTCGAGTGACCTGTATGTGGAGGCGTGATCAGATCCAATTCACACGTGCTCGTGAGTACGCCATTGCAACGATCATCCCATCTAATGCCAACCATTCATGCAATGTACAGTACCGGTAGGTGCTTGTGGCCTACAAAAATCGCAAACCATAGAAATGATGTTGCACTGTTTGAATGAAATGGGTTCATTGCGTGATTCTAATCTTCGAATCAGGGGTCGATATCCCTGGCTGAATTATAGGTTCTGGTCTGGACCCTGGATTTCCGCCCTGATCAGTGCCCTGCGGTCGGGTTTGCGGGGTTGTTGAACATTCCTGTAGCGTAGGGGGGATTAAGTTGCCTTGTATAGCTTAGTCTTCAAAGCCACCTCTCTTGGAAATGTTTTTGTACCTCCTCTAGAGGTGATTGTCGAGGAACTGGACTTAACCTGATATTTCAGGAAATTGTTGTATGTTGAGAATTAATCGTTGAACGATCATCTCGAGTCTCTTTAAATAGGGTCGGTGCCTTCCCCCACACGGTGTCGCATGCATCTTGTTATCGTCGATATTCTCCCATTCAATGTGTAACGCTCCCACAGGTGCATGATGTGACTCAAGGCCTCCTGCGGAGCCTTTACTATGAATTCCACAGACTGGGTGCGGCCGGTTCATCAATACAAATCCCCGGATCCATTGATCCAAGCAAACGCTCACTCGATAGATGGGTCGGTGACTCGTCATAAGCATGATTCTCACTTATGTTAGGAGCAATAACATCTGCCCGTATTTCTGAGTTTTGACGTCATATCTGTTCTCCCATTTCTAACTTGAAAAAACTCCACAGAAACAAGCCGGAAGGTTGTAACTTAGCATTGACAAAGATTATCATAGTCGTAGGAAAATTG
>JAOYMO020049365.1:0-11726 GCA_025802455.2 Iodosphaeria phyllophila
AGATTTACAAACCCCATAATAAGATAATTTATCACCAGTTACATGTTTTAATTTATCATGATGATAAATGGTTAAACAAGGAATATGACATAATTGAGAAAGAATGGCTCCATGAAATCTTTGAGTAATTACTAAATCGTATTGACTGATAGTTTCAGTTAAGGAATTTAAATCTTGAGAATGCGGCAATAATCTTCCTTTACGAGAAGACATACCATTCATGATTTCCGCCGAGGCATAAGAATCATTTAAAGTAGGACTAATACAAAATGGTAAAAAGTCTACCCTATATTTTTCTGAAATTAGTTCGTCTAAAAACTGACAAAATTCCGATTTAAAATATTGCCAAGCGCTATGTTGCCAATGAGCAGATTTCCAATGAGGGACTACAGAAATATTAGGAATTACTAAAATAGATTTATTCAGTTTAACGGGAGATAAACTCGGCATTAAAGATAAAATCAAATCAGGAATCACCATGATTCGAGGATTAAGAAATCTTAAAAATTCAAGATTAGCTTCATTTCGAATGGCTATCAATTGCGCCAGCTGTAGTAATTCTTTATGGGCGGGGTCTAAATTGGTTTCTGAACCTACCCCAATATAAAAGATTTTCTTGGTTTTAAGCTCTCGAAAGGTTTCCGCAGAGTCAATATTAAGAGGCTCTCCCAGAAACGAACCACCTCCAATGAAAACAGCATCTTGATTAGAGAGGTTATCTTTGGTAATTTTATCGGTAAAGGTAAATAGAATATTAGGAAACAAATGCTGAAATGCGGTGATGAATAACTCATCTCCCGCATTTTGATGTCCATACCATCCCTTGACCAGGACCTTCATATCAATAGAAAGCGTGCCACACAATGTCTCGAATCGAAGAGACATTCCACTTAATAACTAAAGTATAGTAATGATCATGGCAATTACGCTTACGATGCACTTCCCAACTCAAAGTATCAGTATGAGTGTGATGATGTGGATCACAAGGAGCCGGATCAGCTTTCGGCTTAAAAACCACATGAATACGATGAGGGAAATCCTTTAGCATGATTTCCACTTTATCCTTGCCTCGAACGATTAACTCGCCCTTTTGTTCATGTTTGGGTTCCATATACTTTATCCTCCGTCAGGTAAAAGATATACCCCATTATCCGCATAATCTCATAGAAAGGGCTTTAAATGATTAGGAACAAAAGGAATCAATTTCGTCCAATTATTTGGATGAATTGGCTTGGAATGCTCTTCGCAAAAACTATCCTCTGTAAATTCATCAGAACTTATGATAGAGTATTTGGCATCATTATTGCAATCTTTGCGTTTATTGCATTTTCCATTTAAATAAGCCTGGTGGTGTCCGCCGCTGTCTTTCCAGATAAGATAGTCATATTCTATCTTATCTTGTTGATAGTCAGCATTTGCAATCCCACTTGGTAAGCCATCAGTGATTTTTGGAGGAATTTTAAATTGATCAAACATCTTCCTTAAGCAAAGCTCGCATAAGGAAAATTTATAGTTGGTCATATCAAAAAGATGATAGGACCAAAACCCTCCTTCCACGGAGAATGTTGATCCTAAATTCACCTCATGACCGTCTTGAAAAGACGTAATTTCTTCACCGCAATTATTACACAGCATCCGATAAGACACAATAGAGTTGATCCTCTCTCAAAAGAACCAATCCCTCTCCAGCAAAAGTTAATTCAGTGGCTAAATTCTTATTGAATGCCACTCGGTCTCCTACCTTTACCTCCAAGGGTACATAAGAACCCGAAGAGGTTAAACTGCCAGGACCTACTGCTAAAACTGTTCCTAATACCGCCTTCTCCTCTACTGTGGTAGGAACAAACAAACCAGATGCAGTTTGAGTTACCTGCTCATCACGCTTTACAACCAAACAATCTCGCAAGGGCTTTGCAATCATAAAAATTCCTTTCATCCATCTTGGATTACATCAGAATATAACTCCATGATTTTAAAACTATATTTTTAAGATTGCAGTAATTTTATTAAAATTCAGCTTTACGACCAATGGTTAAGTGAAAACCGTATTTTGGATAATCGGATAAGCCGTAATGGTTTCTAACTTCAGATAGCTGAGGGCACCTAACGTTTAACCAGTAGTAAATTTCATTATCCCGAACCCCTGCATCATATTCAAATTCCACAATATGATTGTTTTTCCACCCCCATTGCACGGAGGGCATAGAGATTCTTTCATCTCGAATAATAGATACATGTGCGCCCCAAATCGGACGATTTAACTTACCTTTCCAGGGAGTTTCTCGATAGAAGATATGTCGATAATACTTGGAGATCTCATCATCGCACATGAGAACTAACCACTTTTTAGGATCTCCCAAATGAGAACGGGGAGAATATACCAATTTTCCAGTGGATTTCATATAAAAGCACCAAAATAAACGATTCTATGTAATACTTTAGCAATATAACAAAAATCTACTGCCAATTTATCATCATCTGTTTTGAACAATGGGTATAATCTGCCACGTGGCATTCTCTCTATTAGATCGGGAAAGTCTTTAAATCGAGAGTCGGATTCAATATTTACATAGTATCCATTTTCCCAGATGGCAACTTCTATTGCATCAATGACAGGAAAAAGACTTAAATGAAGTTGACCCTCATCCTTGAAATATACACTGATACTATGACAGAGAAGCCCAGCTGACTTTCTATTCAGAATTTTAGACACCCAAGTCAGAGTTCTCTGGTAATTAAACTCTTGCCCAATATCCATTCTAAAAAACATATTAATCCAAGAATGGATGATATCCCAAGGTTTCCAGCCAAAAGTCACAGAAATCCTTGTAATTTTGAGTAATAAGATTCTCTTTCATAGCTTTCTTCACTAAAGAAACCATATCATGATTTAATTCCAGGTTGGATCTTAAATTTTGTAAGGTTTGATTTAGCATTTGAAGCGCTACTTTAGGATCCCATTGAATGGCTAAAGCGGTTTGCCAGCGTAACTTCTGCAAAGAAGATTCAATCTTATCTAACTTCTTCAAGATAGTTTGATTGGTATCCTCTAATTTAGCACTTTGCACCGAGGGAGATGGGAACAAAGGGTATTTTCCGGCTTGTTTTATTTCTGTTTTCTTCATATTATCCAATTTTCGCACAATTAAAATTGCAAATCACAATGGAAGTTCCCAATTCTTCTCCCAAAATATCTAAATGGTCTTTCACCGTTCCACCCTCTGAAAGAAAAGGTTGAGACATTAGGCAAATCTTACCATGCCAACTTTGGAATTTATCTTCGATCAGAGGTCTCCAAGAACTGGGAGCCTCATCTTTTAATTCTTCCTGAATAACTCGCCTATGCTGCTCTAAAGATTCTAAACCCAAATCGTCTTCATTTAAAACTTGCGGTTGTTTCCAGGCAATATGTTTAACTAATTGATCTGCTAACTCTATAATTTTAGGATGCTGAATGAAGCTACTTTCAAAAGTAGAGAGAGTTACCAACGCAGCATTCTTTCGATCTGCCGACACAAAGGAATCTACTCTAACATTAGGAGCGGAGGCTTCTTGAGCCCACCAATTTTCTACTTCAATAGTATCTCCCAATCTTGCAGATAAATCCTGCCGCCAAATCTCCAAATCCGAATGACTGCCAGTATTAAAAGCGTCAAAAGCTTGATTCAATTGGAAAGCATGTGTTAAGGTAGCTAATGCTTTCTTCCGAAAACGCAGGAACTCTGGTTCCAAAGCAGTGGAATTTAATTGAAAACTAATTTTCATCATGGTAGCCAGTCTGGGTAACTGTTCCACAAATAGTTCCCCAGGTTTGGCATTTTGAGAAATAATCATAATGCACTCCCCTTAATAACCTAAATTAAAATAAATAAAGGTCAACTCATAAAAATGTTTTTAATTTACTCGCCTGCAAAATACTTCTTAAAATAGTCTCTATCTCTTTCACGGGAACGAAACAACCCTGAAAGGAATATTTATTATAATATTTTTGTATGTGGCTATCCATATCTTTATCTAAAGCAAAATAATTTATCCAAGAATAATGAGAGAATAAGGGATCTGTAGCTACTGGCACAAAACGAGTTTTATTATAAGTAGTATCTTCCTCTGAAAAATCAGGAGTTTTTTCTAAAATATACATCTCTACTGATTTAAAACCAAAGATATGATCAAAATCAAAAGAAGGTTCGGATTGATTTCCATCCCCGGCGCAAATAAGAACTATAAAATTAAAAATATCTAAAGGCTCAAAAGCATTTAGAAAAGGATTGGTGGGAGCCTTCTTCAATTGCTGAAGAGCAGGAATAATATCGGAACTTTGATATATCTTCATATAAGAATCTACTCGTAAATTCTATTCTAAACTTCGTTTCTTGACTATCAATTTCTATGTATTTTAGAATATTAAGTTAAGCTTACCCTTGTAAACTTTGGAGATTTAACTATGCCTACTAATAGTCCTTTTCGTGCTCATAATGCTACCATGACTGCCGCAACCGGCTTTGCGGGTAGTAAGGTTGTTTTATTTGATCCCGGCGCCTATCCGGCATTTTCTAACTATCTAAATGGAACCTTTACTTGGAATGGTACCGACTGGACCAATATTGCTGGCGCCAATAGCCAGATCAATTTGGCTGGTCCTCTTCCTACTCGTGCCGATATGGCAATGAGCTATGATGGATATAACGTCATGTTATTTGGCGGTAAGGGTAGTTCAGAAGTTGCTGGCGTTTTGGGAGATTGCTGGACCTATAATGGTACAGCGTGGACCAAGGAATCAACTCCTCCTACCGCTTTGTTCGGTCGCTACAAGGCAAAGGCTGCTTTGATTACCAGCACTTTAACCACTGTTATGTTCGGTGGTATGAATGCTTTGAATCAATTACAACAGTCCTGGCTTTGGAATGGTAACCTCAAGACTTGGACATTAGCCACTCCTACCACTTCCCCCTCGGTTCGAGTGGATTTTGCTTTCTCCGGCGGACCCAACAACTGTGTTCTATTCGGTGGATCCAACAGCAACAGCATTTTAGGAGATTTATGGAGCTTCAATGGTACAAATTGGACGCTTCAAGCCCCCACTGGTCCTGCTCCTACTTGGAGAACCGGTGCTTCCATGGCTTATGATACCGCCAATTCGCAATGGGTTCTGTTCGGTGGTAAGAATGGTACCGAGCTATGCGCTCCCGAGACATACGTTCTTAACGCTGGTATGACTGCTTGGACCAAGGTAACTCCTGCCGTAACTCCTTCGTCTCGTACTGGTGCTGCTATGTGCTATGATCCCCAGAGTGCCAAGATTCTAATGGTGGGTGGTAGAGGCAATTCGGCTTCCTTGAATGATTCTTGGAGCTACTCTGCCGGAGTCTGGACTCGTCTGTAATCTAATTACTTCTCTCATATAAAGAAGGCTCTGGGAAACCGGAGCCTTTTTCATTTTAACGAAGCGGAACGGTATGTCGATCTGGTTCCACAGGAGGTACTGGTGGTTTATGTTTGGTTAAGGTCGCCAAGAAATACATCAAAGCCGCAAAAGCAGGAATCACCAAAAATAGAATAGCGATCTCTATTTTGGTTAAACCATAATGATGATTACTTTTGCGGTGGCAAGGACACTTACCCTCACAAGCGCAACCTCGCTTTTGGCGAATATAAGTTCCGGTAGTTCGTTTAAGATCAAACATTAGCAGGTGGTTCCCCAACCCTGACCATAGCAAAAACAATCATTGCCCACAGGAGTCCAATTGCCCAAGATACAACGCACAGTTCCATAACCATCACAACACTTTCGACTTAATAGGATTTGCTGATGGATATGTTGAGCAGGCTGATAAGTGGCTGGCATGGCATTAGAATAGCCAGGAAACAAACAGCAGATTAGAGTAACAACGATAATGAGAGAAGCAAAAATTTTCATATAATTTCCTTTAAATAAAATCTAATAGTTTACTATTTTTATAACAATGTATTTTAATATTATTGAAAAACCAACAGGTGTTTAAGTCTATCTAAATTAGATAGAACATCATAAAACACAACTTTAAGTTGAGGAATATGCTCCTCTTTAAAATGTTTAAGCGCAATATGATATTTTGTGAATCTATTAAAATCCTCATCCGAAAAAGATTCTCCTACTACCCACCCAGTATTGAAGGTGCGATTAACAGATTCATAGTTAACAGATAAATACCAATATCTGGGAGTGTGTTGTAATCCTAACACATAGTATTCTGTTTCAGAAATCTGAAGAATTCTTCTAATTAAATTTTCACTCATATATAATGATTGGTTGACGATGGTCGTGAAGATCAGAATCGAACTGATTAAAAACTCCGTATGAAAGAGTTGCCCAGCCATTAGGCGTCTCCACGATGTAATGAATATATAACTTTACTTCTTCATATTCTTCATGGGAGCATAAGACATTCGATGAAGGGCAGAAGGACCTAAAGCCTGAATGGCTGCCATATGCTTCTTGGAGCCATACCCCACATTATTTTCAAAATCATATCCCGAATATTGAGGAGCCTGACCGATCATCCAAGCATCTCTCCAGGACTTGCCCAGAATAGAGGCTGCCATAACGGCAGGGATGAATGTATCGGCTTTGATGACCGAGCGGACATCATAACCCTCGCCCTTCAGCCTGTCAAATTTTAAAGTTCCATCTGTAATTATTTCGATAGCAGGATCGGGCGAGGGAATCAAAGCTCGAACGCATTCTTCATAAGCATCCTTAAGCGCCCACGAAATTCCATGCTGATCAATTTGTTGAGAAGATCGGGAAGCGATATGGTAAGATAAACAATTACTATCTAAATCATCCATGATTTGCTCTGCATCGATATCTCGTTGAGTCATCAGACCCATAAGTTTAGAATTCATAAAAAGAAGTTTTTTATCGGAAAGCTGTTTGGAATCATTGAGTCCTTCCAAAGTCCAGTTGGTAGGGGCTTTCACGCCGCAAACCACTACAGGACCCGCAAGACTCCCATAACCGCACTCGTCCAAGCCCACAATATGTGTAAATTGATTCATATGAATGTCTTTATTTTATTCAATCTATTGAGGATATTTTTATGATTTTCCAATATAGAGTTTATTTCAGAATAGATATCAGTTGGAATATTAAGCAGTATTATTGAGTATCTTTGCAATCCTCTTGCCGTTTCAGAAATAACTTTTTCTGATAAACAGAACTCATCACATACAATGGTAACATGATAATTTACACCATCAATATTTATCTCTAATTTTAAAATGAGTTCTAAATCCTGATGCAATTTACAAGTTATTTTCCAATTTGTCAAGTAATGATCTATAGAAAAACACCTATCAAAAAGAGGTCTCTGGTATAACTTTCTAATTTCCATTATAGAGTCGCTCATAAGAAGGCGCTTAAATTATTCATCTTTGCACAAATAGATTTTACTAAATTCTGAATGTTTTCAGGAAAAGACAAAAGATCTTCATACTTTTGAAATTCCCTATATTCATCTCTTTGATGCTCAAGAAAATACGTAATATTTTTATTATAAAAGAACTCACACTCTTCGGGAGAGAAAAACCTCATGTTCAAATCAAAAAATACGTGCTTTTCTTGAATCCAATGCTTTCCATTAAAATAATATTTAGCAACAGAAATAGGATTTTCCGGATAATCCGTATCCACTTCAATTTGAATATATTCATTTGGGTTCAATTCAATTTTATTACTGTAAATAATCATATAAAAACTTTAAGAGCAAGAATTTTCTTCTCTAACTCTCTAATTTCCCTACTCAATAGCGAAGGAATATTGCTATCTAAAATTTGAAATGTGGAATGAGTAAAAGGAAATGGTCGACTTAACTCTAAACTTATCCCGCTTGGATAACCATCATAGACAGCATAAAGATTAAAAAACTTATTACAATTGGTATCAATATAAAGAGCGCCTACATATCCTACACCCTGATACTCTACCAAGCGATTATGAAAATATGATGTCTTAAAATTAAATTCATGAGAAAATACAACTGATTGCATCATGGGAAGTTTTATTTTAGATACACTCATATTTACCAGAACATCTTTAATTTTTGGTACCGATCCAGTTCATCATAAATTATTTTAAAATGTTCCATAATCAGAGGGTATTGTGGTTTATTTTTAAAATTCTTTTTCTGGGTACTAAAATGAAGATGAAGCAAATCCTCAAATCTCTCTATAGTCATGGGAAAGGGCGGATCAATAGTATTCTCATGAATATTATAAGAATGATACAATCGATGCTTCACATCTCTCAAATCTTCGCTGAAGGTAAGTGATACTCCTTTGGAATTAGCAATATATAGATGAGAGGGTTGTAGAGTAAAACTATAGGTAGAATACCTATTGATAGAGGCATGCCTATAAATAAAAGATCTATTCAATGAAGATAAGTTAAAATCATATTCCATAGTGTTTATGAAAAGTTGCGTAATGTATGAATCTTTTCGTTGAATTTATTGAGGTAGATAATTCTATCTCTTACAGCTGTGGGTAAACAACCAGAGTAATAACCATCCCTGGAGCATCGATCAATACATTCCTTTTCATAGAAGTCAGGATCAATAGGTAGTCTGGTGGTGTAAGCATAAATTTTGATTATAATATTAGATGCGTCAATAATACTGATTATTAACTTGAATGCAAAATCATCCTGAACACTCTGCGGAATTGAGCAATGTATATTATAGAAGACAATATTTCCTGTTCCACCAGGAATCTCTTCTTGGTAAGACCATCTTTGAGATCTATAAAGCTTAATTAAGTCCCGGTGTTCTTTAAATGTCATGAGAATATCTGAAGGTTTTGGCACTTTTTGTGAAAATCATTCATGTAAGTAATTCTATCCATTACTTCTATGGGTAAATTACCAGGAACGTGATGTGGATTACCCTTGGACCTATTCTTACAAGCAGAGATACAATATGTTTCAAAGGCTTCCGAAGAGCAAGGTAAGGATAGTGGCATATTTATTGTCCATAATTTAATCATGGAATTAGAATATACATCAATCCGCAAAGCTATAGATCGTGTGGTTTCAGCAGCTATATGATGCGACAGTATTGCAGGTCTATATCTCGATACAAAAGAGAGAGTATAGCAAACTGTTTTGCTTACTTTATCTGTTGTATTTCGACTACCTTTTTTTGGAGGAGCTGGCTGCTGGAAATGCCAAGTTTGACTGACATATAATTTATCAAAGTAGTCATCCGAATTCATAAATATATCACTAATGCTTTGAATTTATTCATCATTGAGGTAATCTGATTGAGTGTTTCTTTTTCAAAAAAGATAGATATATCCTCATCTGGTCTGAAACAAAAATGAGAACCACTCATAGGTTTAACTATATAGAAACGATTATCTTTTTGATTAAAGAAAAAAGTATTATCATTAAAATACTTACCTGGTTTTAGATTGGAAATCTTACCTATATAAATCATATCTTGCTTTCAAATAAAAGCCATCATTTTTTCTGCTCTAATGAAAAAATCAGCCATTTCTAAAAACTTTTTCTGAACCTCAGCTGGAACATGAGTAATTTTATTCTTCTTATTACTTTTATTCATAGTTACTCCATGATGAATAAATTGGTTCCAAGGAGTTAACTTCCTATTTTTATCCAGAGGCAAAGGATAACAAGCATGCCTATCGTATACCGGATCGCCATTGGAAGATTTTACAGATGCCTCCAGCATTAACCCGATGTCGTCTTCTATTTTTAGACCAGTAAAGCCATGATAAGATATTGATTTAAAGTACACCCGCCATTCTACTTGTCTCTTCTTGGTTCCGGGTAAAGTTTCGGAAAATTCCCAAGCTTGGGCGGCTAACTCTTCTATTAATGAATTCATAATTGATTTATCCCTTAAAT
This sequence comes from Iodosphaeria phyllophila, assembly GCA_025802455.2. Classification (NCBI taxonomy): domain Eukaryota; kingdom Fungi; phylum Ascomycota; class Sordariomycetes; order Amphisphaeriales; family Iodosphaeriaceae; genus Iodosphaeria; species Iodosphaeria phyllophila. The sequence goes on from JAOYMO020049365.1 coordinate 9,905, forward strand.
AAAGGATTTAAGGCTTTCTAATTTTCCTGCAAAATCTTTAATAATTTTAATCACTTCTGGTGGGAATTTTCCCAAATTATAATTCTTACACTTGACGTGCGATAATGGCATAGAATATTCTATATTGTGGGAAAAGAAATCAAAAATATTTTGCCTATCTTTTATTAACTTTACTGTTATAGATAAAATTTGTAATCTCTCATTATCTTTTGTTTGATGAATAAGGCTTTCGCCACAAATACGATAAGTCGTATCCTTAACTCTTAAGGATTTCTCCAGAATAATTTCTATGTCCATAATTATATAAATGATTTGAGATTCATAATAGAATCAAATACTTTCAAAGTTCTTTTTTAAATGAAGAAAAAACTCGATCCCAATGAAAAGTAAAAATACCGTAATTCTTCCTCATATCCACATGATGTAACCAGTGCAACTTAACCCAATGACCAAAAGCAGCTTGAAGCAAAGGGACTTTTGTTAACCAGTGATCTTTGATATGGAAAGAATCATGCAAATAATTATTAAGAAAACCCACAACTCCTAAAGTAGCAAGACCCACAATTACCATAGTCCAAGATATAATCCCAAGGATTGCCAGAGTAATAGGAGTTAATACTAAAGGTATAGCTACTAACAAGAAGAATAAGGTAGTGGAATCTTTTCCAGGAACTCTATATTCAGAGGAGTTAAAATCAGTAGCTGGGTAGAGCTTGAGATGATGTGTCATGTGAGATACATGACAGCCTCTCATCCAAGGTTGATGTAATGACCAATGAAGAATATGTCCTAAAATAGAGGTAAGGAAATAAGAAACAACAATGGTCAATACAATCATAAAACTCCCGCAAATAGAGCTACTTCTTCTCTATACGGGAAATTTCATAGGTTGTCTTATCTAAAATTTCAGCAATACTGGAAAATCGAATTGCCTTTCCTTTAAGGTGATCATCTGAATAATCATCGGCTCGATCTTTGGTAATCTGGGTAAGATTACTCATGAGATCTTGAAAGGAATAGTTGTGCACCAAAGCCATCAACTTGTCTTTATCTTCTTTCCGCATTGTCTTACCCCTGTTTAGATAAATGATTGGAGATTAGGAAGCTTTTCCAAGTACAAAATCAGTTGACATAAATGAGGAATTGGCATGTCTTCCCCATTAGAAGCCCCGAGAACCCGACTATATTTGATAGGGGGATAATGCTTGAAGCGAGGGTCTCGCTCTAAATGAACATACTTTTCATGTTCAATGCATTCATTTCCCATAGAAAGGGAAAGCTCATGAAGTTCTACATCCACATTGGCATGGTCTGTGATTATGTCGAACTGACCATATATATCAAATTCTTTCAACTTATGAGTGTAAATCTTTAACAGGAATCCATCTACATACAAACGAAAGCAGCCTCCCACATAGCTTTTACGCAATTGGGAGAGCTGCCTTTGAATTCGCTGTATATCTTTGGACATAGGGGTTTCTCCCCTATGTCTGGGTATTAGTTAAAGTGCAATAATTCCGGAGAGTTAAGGATCTCGTAAGCTGTAATCAAGTGAATACAGTCTTGAGCTTGATTAATAGCATCTCCAAAATAAGGATTAGAATTAATTGCCTTTAAGAAAGATTTAATATGAGGTAAGGATTGCTTTTGAACAAAACCAGATTTAATCGAGTTTTCAACTCCATGCTCCAAAATATTTTCCACTTGACTCTGCATTTGCCAACCTAATTTATTAAATTCCTTGCAAATGGCAATGATATCGGAGATATCTAAAGGTGTGGAAAAATCGTCATCATATTCAATGGTATGAGCTAAAGCATTG
>JAOYMO020049446.1:0-11725 GCA_025802455.2 Iodosphaeria phyllophila
TCCTACTGGGTAAATGACTACTTACCACTGACAAGCCGCTGAGGTAATGCCTTGAAACTCACTAAAGAAGACTGCTGTGTGGTGGATCTGGTGGCGGATTGTTCTGAGGACTTCCTGGCTCATTTGGGGCTGTGGGTGTTCGTCACGCGTGTCCTCCGCTCGGTTTGTTTGGTCTCTTCCATCCCATCTGATAGAAAGGGGAGAATGTTTGGCATTTTCGTCGCTTAAAGATGGCAAATAGCAGGTGGGTATCCAGTCGGTCAGCCACAGTTCCGAAATGGCTGGGTCGTGGATAGCCTACATTGTCCATATCGAGAGGTAGGGGGGGCACAATGCAGGCACATAATGTGACTTCGAGAGCCCATCGGCTGTGGTGAAACCTCAAATCTAAAACATAAGGCAGATGTCAGGATAGATCTGCTAGAGACCTATCAAACACTCGGCCGGGATTTTGCAGATGCAATTAGAAACAACACACCAGTGGAATATCGCGTTCCTGTTGCTAGCCAGCTGATCTGGTGCTCACACCATAGCTTCTGTACAGTTTCTTCGTTACTGGTTTCGGGAACTATGTTGTGCTCCAAGTGGATCCCACACGGGAAAGCCATGTTCTACCACGTTGCGGTGCCATACAATCAATCACTAAGGGCGGCCATGCAGGCTCTGTCATGCTACTTCATCGGACCGGTGCCGGATGTTCCTTGTATTTTACCGCTCTATACTTTTCACTTATAAGACGACTATTTTCTGTCCTACTCGAATCCTTTCTCTTCCTTCTTCCCAAGACAATAGCGGGATCTCTCGTCTTTGTCAAGTTGCTGCTTCTTCTACATTCCCTCCAAGGCTGGGCCTTTGTTTACATTTGTTGTTTTCCATTCTTGAACCAACCAATTCGCCAGGCGCAGTACCTTCCTTTCCGGTTCTCTCCAAGTTGATCCTTGGTCTTTTGCGGCCCATCTTGATTTTCTTGCAAACAAAGCAATAGTTCGGTACGTTCAAGAAAGATGTGTTGTCCTTGGCTAGCCATCATTTCGTGTCTTTCATGCACTTTCCTGAAGATGTCACGCATCTCTTTGTGTAAACAGCTGAATGTTGCCGCTCCTTCCTTATCCCCCCACAATATCAAATTCTTTGTTGCCGAAACGACCTCTTAGTGTGCGCGGTGCTTTCTCAAAAGTTGAGGTTGGATCTTTGTCTTCTCAGCAAATGTTCATGTCCACGTTCTTTGATATGCTTCAGCAAAGAAGTAGTCGTCGAGAACTATCCGCCGCTAGATATAAAATCAGCTGCCTTCTTCCTAGCTAACCTGAGTTTCATCAGATCAGTATCCTCACAAATCAACTACAGCAATAACAGCAACAAATTTTCCCTCAAAGTCAGCCGCGCATCGCATCATCCGCATTTCAGTCAATACCATAAGCCCTCCGAATCTCGAGTACATCGTCCGGAACGAATTACTCTACATTACTATACTTATTCAGAATGTTCAAACAAGTCGTTATTTCATCGGGCCTTGCCGCTCTCGCCAATGGCCATATGCTTCTGGCCAACCCCAAGCCATTCTCGACGCCTCAGCTCTCCAATGGCCCTCTCGATCCTAGTGGCAGCAACTTTCCTTGCAAGATGGTAGCCGGTGCATCTTTCAGTGGTCAGGCCACTCAGATGGCTCTCGGCTCCAAGCAGTCCATGTCTTTTACTGGATCAGCTGTCCATGGCGGTGGTTCTTGTCAGATCTCTATCTCGTATGACACTAGCCCCACCCCCAACAGCCAATGGAAGGTTATCCACTCGATCGAGGGTGGATGCCCAGCCCGCAACACAGCTGGAAATCTTCCCGCTGACAGCGCCTCGGCGGCCGATCCCAACCAATACCCGTATACGATCCCTTCAAACCTCAAGACTGGCAAGGCTACCCTCGCTTGGTCTTGGCTTAACAAGGTCGGAAACCGAGAGTTTTACATGAACTGTGCCCCCATCGAGCTCACCGGTAAATCGGTTGGCGATGGCTACAACAGCTTGCCTGACATCTACGTTGCCAATCTCGAGGGCATCAACTCTTGCACGACCCAGGAGGGCGCCGACTACGCTTTCCCAAATCCTGGTAGCTCAAGTGAGAAGAACGGAAGCCCTGTGAAGCTTGCAACATGCAGTGGCAAATTTTCCGGAGCTGCTGGTAGCGGTGGATCCTCAGGTGGAGCTCCATCAGGGGGCAACTCGTCTCCCGCTGCTGGGGGTGATGGTCCTGCTCGGCCCACGGCTGCACCCGCCTCCCCCCCTGCGGCTGGCGGTGCTGATGCTGGTCCCGGTGACGGTGGAGTTTTCGTCACTGGGACTGGGGCTGCTTCTCAACCAAGTGCGACCAGTCAACCCTCGGCCAGCAGCGCTGCCGCAGCTCCGAGTGCTTCTGCGTCTTCGCCGGCCGGCTCTGGATCTTCAGGTTCCGGTTCTAACTCAGGATCAGGCTCGGGCTCGTCTGGCTCTGGTGCTGGCTCCGGTGCCAGCTCTGGTTCTGGGTCTGGCTCGTCATCCTCTGGTGGCTCTTGCACCCCTGGTACCTTCCAGTGCGTCGACGGATCCAACTTCAAGCAATGTATCGCAGGTGGAACGTGGAGTGCGACGATGCAGATGGCCTCGGGAACTAAGTGCACGGTTGGTGAGAGCACAAGCCTGGCTATCACGACCCGTAGCGGTAAGAAGCGGTCCATACGATCTCTGAAAATTTAGACATCGTCGCTTGTTGTTCACAGGAGGTGTTGATCAGCGCTTGCGCTCCGTTACCGGCTTGGTTTTCTACTTTCATGTACATAGTCACAACATTTCCATTGGTGGAGAGGAGTTCTGGGCAAGGGTTACCGGTAGGGCAAGGAAAAGGGATCGAAGGCACAGAGGCAAGCGTTTCTTTTCTATTTGTCTCATAAATACCTACAAAGTCGTGCTTCGTACCACAGCCAAAGGGACTATAGATAGAGCGTGCCGTACCGCCGAATTGACGATAAAAATTTCACTTTATTCCCTCTATGCCATGCCCCTTCTGTGAGCTGGATTTCATCTGACCAACATGCTCTCCTCTCGAAAAAGTAGTAGATTGTCAGGCCCCATGTGCAATCATGGCAAATTTTCCCAAGGCTGTTCTTTCTCCACGGTATTAATAATTCTCAGCTAGGCTTCAGTTAAAATGAACTTATTTTGTCTGAGTGACTTGAAAGGGATTCCTAGCAATCTACACTGGCCCGACAAAAAAACGAGCAAATAAGGTTTTCTCACACCAAAATGCCTGATTTCAAGGCTGAAAAACTGTTAGACGACCACAACCATTACACAAAGCTATGTATATAGACTTGCACCAAGTTACTCGAAATTGAACATACTTGAGATTTGTCCAATTTCAATGAATATAGCAGAGTCGAAGCTTGGCACTAGTGAAGGCACTGGGTGCGAGGCTTCGTCTGCGATGGCAGTATGGATCTGTCTCTTCACCCTATCTATCAGAGGTTGCCATGTAACCACTGATCAGTGTTGGATGGACTATGTCTATCGGATAGAGGTAAAACGAAACAAAAGCAATGCAATGCGATAACTGGTGATGATGATTCTTGGTTAGGTATGCTTTGGTGTGCCCACCGAAGCATGCATTTATCTACCGCTTATCTCAACGAAGGCCAGGTCAACTGTAGTTATCCCAGTAACTAGACTCATATCCATACGGGGGAAAATTCCTTCCCTCCGTACTGTAATTTATTTCTCCTGGCCAAGGGTGCGTTCTGTGTCTGTCCAAGTCTTGGCGGAAACACGGAGGCAATGTTGTCTGCTCGAACACCCATAAATCAAATACGAATCTACCGGTATCATTCCGCACATCGTGGTGCCAGTACATACATGGTACAGTCGGCAAACCCATAGTCGCACCCCGCTCTATCACGCGAGCAAGCGCACCGGTCAACAGCATCGTGAGCCCAATCTACTTCTTAGCTTGCCGAATCAGTTCGTGTTGAACCCTACACAGGCATCGTTGCTTGCTGCACAATCAATTCCGCCGCCCGCTTGGATGGGAACCAAGCTACCAAACGTACTTACGCATTGGTCCCGATACGCAAATATGCTTAAAGTTGCCGCGACACGTCGTATCAAAACGACAAGATTGCCGTAAAAAAATACTCGAATGCTCGTGGGAATCTTGCACCGGCATGTCTACTTTCCGTCGATTCCACGTCGCTGGAAGGAGGCGTGCCGGTGCGGAGCTCATTCCAGAAGCGTGCACAAGAAAATTGGTGATGAGACAGAAAGACTTGCGCGTTACGGAGGTTGGCGGACGAATAAGGTAGCTGCCATCCACAGAACTCGTCTGTCAGTCCTCCAACCGTCCATTTAAGTCCAGCCTACGAATCCGTTAGTTGTACGGCAAAAACTTGGGTCCCTTGACGACAGCTTCATCGCTCCGTATTTTCATTCTTCGGTCACCATAATCACCTCGCCCTTCCCACGTTCAATCTCCTTCAGTACTAGTCTGTATTCCATCATACAGCACACAATTGCTAGGATGAGACTGTTGTGGCCGAAACTTTTGTTCAGCCTGCTGGCCGCCCTCCTTCTGCGGGGCACGTCTGCTTCACCATCCAGCAAGACACATACCAAGCAGAGCCTCAACCGCCGCGCACTTGACGATACAAAGTCTGGCTCCGCCATTGCAAAACCAAACCGAGAATCTCCCGATCGCAATGTGGGCCCAACATCACAGGAAAACACCCTCGACGACTACCGTCGAGACCATGAGCCGACCCTCAAAGACCTAGACGCCAAGTTGACAGAAATTAAGTCGAAGCTAAAGAATAATGACGTGCACCAACTCCTAATAGACGGGACTTTACCGAAGGAGAACAAGAACCCGGGAATGTGGCTGCAGAGCGCAGATGAATGCATGAAGCTTGGCTCGCAACACCAATTGTTTGTCAATCAATTAGACCTGCACCGGGTCCAAGTCATCCAATCTCTCCTTGGGAAAACCCTTGATCAAGAACTTCCAAAAGAACTCTGGCCTGAAGGCTTGACGGTCACGATCCCACACCCGTCTGATATTCTCAAGCCAGACATCGCAACTAAACCGCTTGAGCAACCTCGCCTAGTACAGCAGATTGCGCGCTCATGGCTTGAATGGTACACCAAACTCGATAAATCTGAGGGCTCGACCGAAGAGGAGGGGGTTTCGAAGAGGGTCAAAGAAGTGGTTGCCGACCATATAGGCTCAGTCGGAGGCAAGGTAAGTGTATGCCGGAAAAATATCATTACGCACATCTCTAACACATGATGCTAGGCCACCTTGGCTGGCAGTTTCGAGCACAACTTGATATGGTACCCACGGGCAAACGGCCCAGAGCTTTACAGATGGATCCCAAGCGATCTAGGAACATCCGAGCTGTTGAAATTAATACAAAGGGTGCAACGGGAAGACCTACCGGTAGATCTGGTCAAGATCAACAAAGAAAATGCAGTTATGAAAACACGCGAATTTTGCACTGTCATAACAGATGAAATACGCAAAATTGACCACGCAATGCGTCACCCGACCTACTTGGGAATCTTGAGAGCCGTTCATTCAAGTAACAAGCGTTGGTTTGAGCAAACCTTGACACCTAGTCTAGTCAGAGTCGATAAATCTATCGCCGAATTCCAGACAGAGTTGGAAGAGCAACTCAAACTGGCGAATGACTTACAAGGGGGGGGGGGGGGCATCATGAAAGCCCTGCATCTGCCGCTTCAAATGGATACTGAGCTCTATGTTACAACCATGCGACGACAGAAGATCAGCGTCAGAGTTCTCGATGAAATCAGAGCAAGAAACGATTAAAGCTCACTTGATAATCGGTGTCTGATGGAAGGCATGTAGATGATATGATCGCGAGAAGCCATGGATAAGCTTACAAAATCCTTTCAGGGCCCTCTTTCTCGACATCTGCACGCGCCTCCCATCTTCATCGAGCGATCTTGTGCATGAATCTAACTTTCGACAACAACAAGTACTCCTGTCAACCAGACCTGGCACTGGATCGGATGTTAGTTTAGGGAATTGGTCTTAGGTTTTCGGTTCCTTCTTTGTGAAATAGTCATTGTTTGATTAGCTATCACATAATATAGCCTTTCTGCCTGCATCAGCTTCAGACGCGATTTATATCATACCTCTGTGATATTGACATTAATGAGTGGTGTCGTTCTGTAATTGTCCACATTATCTGGATCGCCGAGTAGGCCTTTTCTTTATCTCTCGAGTAAACACAGCAGTTGTCCACACTATCGTCCTCGCAGTACTCGCAGTTCATATAATCGATGTGCCCTACTCTCCAGCTGTCGTATCGAAAGGCTCAGACAAAAACATGGTCTTTTTCTAATTGGTACATGTCTTGCAAGGTGAGATCCTGCTCGGCGGAAACCCTTAGCCGTAGTGACGTGGGGAATGGCAGATATTGACCTAAACGACCACTGAGTTGGATGGGCATGACAGTACTGTACTGGTATTGCTGCGTGTAGATTGGTAGATAACTGCGAAGTAGATGCCCATACTACCTAAGGTTACATGGTAATCAGTGTCGCCAGCCTCCAGAACAACCGACCAAATTCATGGATCGGCTGACTCCAGTTCAACCACAGAGTTGGATGGATTCTGTGGATATGGGTCCAACTGCTGGGATAACCGCACCTGACGCTCGCTGGGATAGTCGTAGATAGATGCATGCTGGATCATAAGAAGAATCATCATCAACGAGTTATTGCATTTGCTATCTATTCGTCACGTCTACTCGATAGACACACAGCCCATCCAACAAATGCAAACTGGCTGCCTCTGAACAATTGCACAACACAATGCTTTCAGCGGGTTGGTTCGGGGACCGACAATCCTGTCCTACAAATAATCGGCGGCCTGCAAATACCAGCGCCAAGATATTGTTTTCGTAATACCCTTCTATTTAGTAGCCAGTTGCTAGCCGGTCTGCCGACAGGCTAGTCGGCCTAGGTCAGTATTATAGTACACTGTAGACATGGCAAGCAGCATGCATATCAGCATCCTGTGACCGTAGGAAGTTGGTTGGCAGAGAAGCCTTCTTTTCAAACATGCGAATCTGATCCGCTGCCCATGCAGCTTGTTGCGTCTGCTCCCGATACCAGCGTATTTCAGACTGGACGCTGGCGACAAATTGCAAGTAGGCGGCTTTCGAGTTGCTATGCGATCTCTTCCCCGGTCTTGAATCTGACAAATCTATCAACCATTGCATCAACTTCCACCTCATGATTGGCCATAACACAGCAATTTGAAAACCTGGGGGTCGGCTCCAGTTGTCTGCGGCGCGAAGGCACAAAATGGGCCAATGCCCGCTTATCACGTACTTGCTCGGCCCCTAGTCGGCCTACCTAGGCCAACCAAAACGCGAAGAAAGGCTCAGAGCCATCACACTGGCAAATCTAATGACGCTGTCGGGCCAAATAGTAGCCATTTGTCCTGTTTGCGCTACAATAAGATTGATTACCAAAATGCACTGCCAATTTCGCATGCTGATCTGTCCATCAATTATCGCCAGGATATCTTCTCTCACCCCCTCCTTTCCAGAGGCTTATCTATACCTCCTGTCGCTTTTTGATCATGGATAATTCAATCGAAATCTTTGGCAGCCCTAAGCGACTTGAATTGTGTAGCATTTCCATTAATTTGAGGTTTAGAAACTGGCCAACCCTCATTTCTTAAGGGAAAAATCATGTTGGTCACCTTCCGGGGCCGCAGCAATAGCCCGTTTCCTCTTGACGCTCACATTCCTATGATATAAATGTATCGTTTCGGAACTTTTGGTTCTATAATTCTCTTCTGTATGTATCCAGCACAGACCATGGTTTGCCATATCGTTAGTCAGGCTGCCGTTATTCCTTACTAGTCAGATGCAATACCTCCGGTTTCTTGCTTTCTCACCGAGTTGGAACGTATTTGCAATCGAGGCTTGATCTCTACAGCGTGTCAAACGCTGGGGAAACTGGCTCAAGCCAGTCTAAGCATGTCTATGGCTGAGGGCTTGTCAATGGATATGGACGAATTCTCTAAGTCAGCAACGCCAACTACCACCGCCGCGGGAGGCTCGACCGTGATTCACACCGACAAAGAGTCTTTCAACGTTGGCGAAATCAACCATGGCCCATTGGTACCCTCGGATGAAGAAGCTGACAAAGATGCCCCTTCAGAGGGTGATTTACACACCTTGCGCCGGGTTTCTGGACACATCAACTGGGCCGCTTTCACCATTGCATTCTGCGAATTTTGCGAAAGATTCAGCTACTATGGCTCCTCAGTTCTGTACACGAACTATATTCAACATCCCCTCCCGACAGGATCCGCCACCGGTGCGGGAGGAGCTGACGGTCAATCCGGCGTGCTAGGGAGTAGGTTTCTTCTCCAAATCGTGGGAGTGGTCGCCGCTAACTATTGGCTCTCGCAGTGGGACAGCAGGCATCAACGGGGCTAGGAAACATGAACATGTTTCTTTCATATCTGACCCCCCTTCTCGGGTTAGCCTCAACATACAAATCTCTGATTTTGCTGCCGTCTACTCACACATACGCAGTGCCTACCTCGCCGATGCTCGACTAGGGAGATATAAAGTCATTCATATTGCGATTGCAGTTGCGACGGTTGCACAGTAGGTTTCCCAAAAGCTTGGGATTTTGTCCCTAGCATCGGTTCATCGAAAGATCTAGTTGAATCGAGCGATAGGCTCGTCCGTTTTGTGGAGTTCAGACCTAGTGTGCGATGCTTCGTTGACTGATGCAAACTCCAGCGTTGTCTTAACAGTATCGGCCTTGCCCACCGTCGTCACGGATCGACATGGAGCTCTTGCCGCCTTCTTGATTGGCTTGCTTCTCTTGGCTCTCGGGACGGGGCTTTTCAAAGCCAACGTAGGTTCGCTTCTGGCTGAACAGACTGTTGATACCCGGATGCGTGTTGAAGTCCGAAACGGCGAGCGCGTGCTCATCGACCCCGCCATCACCAACAGTAGGATCTTTCTCTACTTCTATTTCTCCATAAACATTGGGAGTCTCATAGGCCAGCTCGGGATGGTGTTCGTGGAAAAGTACCACTCCTTTTGGCTGGCCTTCCTTTTACCGACGATATTGTTTGCTTTCGCTCCTTTTGTACTCTTTTCCAACCGCAAACGGTACATTCTCAAGCCGCCCACCGGATTCGTGTTGTCCAAATGCTTCAAGATGTGGGGTTTCGTGATGCGGGGGAAGTGGACCCTGAACTTGGCCAAGTTGAAGCGCGAGTTTTCATGGGATATCGCACGGCCATCCAACATTCCCGTCGAGCAGCGGCCAGCCTGGATGACTTACGATGACGCGTGGGTCGATGAAGTTCGCCGAGGGCTCAAGGCCTGCAAGGTTTTCTTGTTTCTCCCAGTTTTTTTCCTAGCCTACAACCAAATGACGACCAACTTGACCTCTCAAGCATCAACTATGAAATTGGGCAAAGTTCCTAACGATCTAATTCAAAACTTCAACCCAATCACCATTCTCTTTACAATTCCATTCTTCGACTTTGTTCTGTATCCCGGCCTACGGCGTATGGGCATTAATTTTACACCGTTGAAGCGCATGTGCACTGGGTTCTTCGTCGCTTCATTGTCTATGGTGGCTGCGGCGGTCATGCAATACTACATCTACAAAGCATCACCATGTGGATGGCATGCTGGAAATACAGGGGTACGCAACCCATGTATCATAATCATTTGTGTTGCTCCCTCGGAGGACTGATAGTTTGGCTAACCATTACTGCAGTGTGACCCAGCACCGATCAACGTGTGGTCTCAGATGCTCCCATACATCCTGATCGGCGTGGCCGAAATCTTCACCAACACGACCTCCTACGAGTATGCGTACTCGAAGGCGCCCGAGAACATGAAGTCGCTTGTGATGGCCATCAATCTATTTATGAACGCCATCTCGTCCGCCATCGGCCAAGCCTTTACGCCCATCTCAGCCGACCCGTATCTTGTTTGGAATTATATGACCGTAGCTCTGATTGCTTTTTTCGGGGGCATCGGCTTCTGGGTCTGCTTTCGCCAGCTTGACCGAGACGAGGACAAGTGGAACATGATTGCGAGATCCAGTTTCGTGGGATCACAAAGGAGACAACAAAGCTTCGATGTTACGCATCTGGCTTCAGAAAACGGTGCTGGGTGTGGAGAGAAGTCGTAATGTGGGATGTCAAGGACACGATGGTAAATAATGGTTGCGCTACGAAACATGGAAAAAATCACGACTGTATCCGTTTGAATTACGTAGGAGGGATGGGGCCAGGTTTGCACATCTAAGTTTGGGCATCACCTTTCGAGAGGGAGAGGTAGAAAAGGTCGTACCATACGGCCAGAGCCCGGAGTCATGAGCAAGTACTCGGATTCTACTTCTTAACGCGAAATTATTCATTCGCCCCAATATTTCAATGAAAAGAATCAATATGAGAAATAGTCTTGTGGCATATTTAGTATGATAAATTGCTTAGGGTTGTTGGATACAACTCCGTGGCCTCGTTAAGTACATTGAACCTGCATTAATACACGAATGGCCAAGCTATCAACTAATTGTCAATCCTACCGTCTCCTAATTGACACCGAATGATAAAGCCCGGCACAGCAGGACAGCCTGTCAAATGCTTCTGGCCAGCGGACGGCATGAGAGAGCGATGCTAGATTCACCAGCTTGGAGACGTCATCGGCTGACTTTTTCGTAGTTAGGGACGAACCTTCGGAAGTTCGAATCGCGGAAGCAGTAGGGTAGAATTAACTTACAGAGAGCGGAGCTCTGACCAATATGCTAAAATAGCTTGGCCATTGACGCTATCAAGTTCTTTGTGCTTCCCTGGTTAACGGTTCTGACCAACGTCTTTTCCTATTCAACGCATCTGATCCGTATGTATGTACAACCTGTGAAACCGGAACAAGACGAACCCAAACATAACCGCCATATCCAGGTGTACTGTCTGCCATCGAACCTGAAGGCCGAGACGGGTGAGAGAGCTAGGACCTAACATAGCCACTGAACGACGACATTATGCGCGTCCGGGGCCTCTTGAATCGCTTCCAGACAGGCCGGAGCGAGCTGAACGGTTTCCTCGTCTCGAGCAATGTCTTTGTAGACTTTGTGGAGGTCTACCAGCTTGCCGAGGTCGACCTGGGAAATAAGCCAGGAGCAAGGACAGACGAGCTTGTATCGGTGCCGCGGCGTCGACCTCCCAGTAGGGCTCGCAGCTTTTTCGCTAGTTGTCGACAGTTGCCTCTCTTGCGCTCGCTGACCTTATAACGTGACAGGACGCCGATCTCATGTATTTGGGTCGCCTCTAACTTTCATTGATGAGAATTCATCTTGCGAGATCTATGCAAATCTTGTGCTAGCAGTATGGCACATGTCAACATCAAGTGGCCGATTGCACTCTTGCTCTTTCACAAGAATGGTTGATGCGGACGAACAGCTATAGCTTTGTCGATGTCTGTTCGCTCTGTATCGATTTCCAACTTGATCAAAAAAGGGGGCTGAAGCTCAACGGCTCGAAAGTGAAAAGGTCCGAAAGCAATCAAATTGAGGATGGTAAGACATAATAATGCGCTAGCACAGGTGCTTCCAAGGTGATGAGACTTCTGCATAGAGTGACTACCGGTAAGTACTTGATTCTGATGTTGTAGGAGTGCGAAGCGAGATGGAG
>JAOYMO020049528.1:0-11722 GCA_025802455.2 Iodosphaeria phyllophila
TGGTCAACCATGTCAAGATCACGTATTTCTATTTTTATCTTAATGTGAACTCACATCCCGTCATCACCTTGCAAGATTCATCGCAGCCAACCACAACTTCGTCCATCGGATTACCTATTCGACAAACTTGGCATAATACCAACAGAACACTTCAGTCATGGGCGGGCCATGGAAATCCCGACGCCCTCTACAGCATGACCTCCGTTCTTCCGCAAGTCTGTAGACAAAACACTGGCAAATACAGGTGTTGCTTTGTCTGCAGACATTGGGAAGAACAGAGGTATTTGCTCTCCAGAAACACGAATAACCGCCGTGTTTTTCATTTCCACCAAGCTCCGCTGCTTCTTCATCCCCAGAATTGTCACCCGATCAAAGTACCTGTCCAAGTTAGCAAGTGCCGTCTCATAACTTCATGGTTTCCCGCGGCATCCATCTGATCCTTCTCAAAGTTCTAGACCCCCTCCATCTCGATAAGCAGCCCTGCTTATCGGGCTACTACTGCGTAATGACGACAGCTCTGGCTTTGAAAGGTACCTTCGAAGGTAGCTCAAGTGCGGTCTTTTGACTTTTCTGGTGGTAACTCAAGTGCTATGGATGATCAAAGACGTCCCCTTCGTTGCGAAAATATCAATCCATGCCCGTGCTGCTGCCCCAAGTATGCAATTTTCCCCATGGGAAGTAGGCGGCGCTTTGAGTAGCTGTTGCATCATCTCCTTTATCCGTATCGATATAGTACACAGTAGTTAGAGATTACCCCACGTTCTCCGCAAGATCGTGTGATACTAGACCTCTAATATCATTGGCTACTTCCTCCTCGCTCATCTATTGTTATCTTCTGTTGCATCTTCGAGCTCTTCGGATCAAACAATACGCTAGTATCTGGATATTTTCCTGTGGCTTACATCTTCTCCCGCCCGAGACGTACACTGTCCGTCGCTAATGGATACACACGTCGTACCTCCAGTACACAGTAGTACTGTAATCTGCAAAGACTCGGAGGAGTCTTAGGTGCCCAAGACAGCATGTGATATAAAATGGTACTAACACAGAGCGGCAAGCAACTGATTCACGCGGAAACACTGTGCCCCCATGGCACAGAGCAGATCGTCATGATCCCAGCTGACGGAACCAGGAAAAAGGAACTTCCAGATCTGTTTGTCCCGTCTCCCACCACTCTCAAGGATGTTAACCAAAGAAGGTGGGCGGGGGCGGGGTATAGATCAAGCTTATTTCCAAGCACGCTGTGGGGAAACATGCGTGGAGACGAGGAGGAGCAGTCAAGGCAATATCTGTTAGCTCGCCGATATCGAATATCTTCTCATGCCGTGAAAGAAGTGGTGTCATGTCAGTGATTATGTACAGTACTGTATGCATCCTGACATCCGTACCCAGCAGGCCAAGGGCCACGAAGCATTTCTCTCGGATGAAGTTCCTGAGCGGGAGGGTCATCAGGTAGCACAGGTAGGGAAGTTGATCGAATCGCACGCAATCCTGTTCTGCGCAAGCTCGGCTATTTCCGGGTCTTATCGGTCTTGTATGCTTCCAGAGAACGTCACGTTCCTGTGAGATATGAACCATGACATATGCAGCTGCTATCGAGATGGTATGCATCCCTTGCCCTATCTAGACGAGAATTGCTGCGCGAGGACGTCTGTGGCTGACTGGGGCGGACCGAGTCATGGGCTTGTTTCCAGAACGCTCTATCCTCTTCCCTATCATCTGTCTGGACACTGGCATATTGCACGATATCCAGATCAGCTGGCAGAGTTAGAAATAGAACGGACGATTCTCTCAGCGCCGAACACAGAGCGGGACCGGCTCAATCACCCAGGACCGTCCGTTCTATTTCTCACGCTGCCAGATCAAATGTCAGTATTCTGTCGGGGCTGGCTCGGTGGGTTATCTGATCCGGAGATCCCTGTGTTGGTGGCCCCATCCTCAGTTCACCCCATCTTGGAAAAGACACCATCTGCACCGATCAGTGAACATTGATTATTCCCGGCCCTTGAATTTCCTAATCAATCAAAGTGAACCCGCTTGTAAAGGCTCGCGTTTAATCCTTGCGGGGCTGCATATTGTCTATGTTTAACGAGCATGCTTTCAATTAGGAACAATAGTTAAATTATTCCATTTTGTATAACTTAACTATTTGGTAAGCAGCCTTTGGGGTTTGGCGTTGAAATTTGGTGGTGCTTCTAGACCAATCGGAAGAATCCACTCATAACAACAGGCCTTGTGCTTTAACTCGATACAATGATCGATCTGTTGGATAACTAGACAAACCTTTTCCCTGTTGATGCCCTGGTCCTTCCAGACGCCTGACATGGCTCCACCAAAGCTTGAATCACCACCCAGAAACCTTCGAGAAGACGGAGCGAGAAGACGGAGGTATACTCATTCATTATGTAGCCCAGGGGCTGTAGATGAGTGATACAGCGTCGCTTCACTCAGTTGCATTGTGTACTGAGCTATCCTGTTGCTTGAAAGCCCAGGGAGCGAGTTACTTTCTGGTTTGGCGGTTGCGAAAAGCTCACGAATCTACCGGTAGGAGATTGATAGCTTTATAATATCTCTCTATCTGCGTGTTACTATTGCAATCTATGCTAAGTTAGAAGGGTTTGACTTTCGCTATAAAGAACCCCCGCTAACCCCCCGCTCTATCCTCACTCCTTCCCTTCAGTTCCATAATGTTCCATCAGCCTCGTC
Source organism: Iodosphaeria phyllophila (assembly GCA_025802455.2). Taxonomy (NCBI): domain Eukaryota; kingdom Fungi; phylum Ascomycota; class Sordariomycetes; order Amphisphaeriales; family Iodosphaeriaceae; genus Iodosphaeria; species Iodosphaeria phyllophila. The sequence goes on from JAOYMO020049528.1 coordinate 2,707, forward strand.
GTCCGAAACATACTCTTCTTTGCCGCATCAATCGAGCCTCAATACGCTCGGGGAATAATGTCTCACGGTATAAATCAGGAGAGTAACATGGAGGTTGTACTCAGCTATTCTCACAAGAATACGATTAGTGGCATTATAACATTACACTGAACGATGCATACTGCAAGAATGATTCATTTCATAGAACAATCCATGGCCTTGTGAATCGTGGACTTCACAAATCTCGCATTGCAAGCCGATGGTGAGCTTGCTTTCATCATGGGGTATGAGTTTGGCGGGTCAAATGAATCGTGTGTGATGAGCTGGCATTGTTTGACTGTCACTTCTGAAGACTGGCTTCGGCTTGGGTTCCTTCTAGTGACATGCTCTCTTGCAATCGGTGCCCAGTAACTGGTAACTAGGAGGTGTTGTCTTCCGTAGAACTTCTTGTGCGCTTAAACGAGGTAAATCGCCAGTATAAGTGAGTCTATCTCACGGTAGATATCCTGGAAGCCCCTGACGAATGGATTGTCGACATATCTTGGATTGTGCTGAATTTCCAGGCTAAAGGTTTCTGCGAGAGGAATCGGTGAGATGACGGCTAGTAGGAGTGACTTGATGGCAGGCCTCTGGATACTTCACGGGTCTGCGTTCTGCCGCCGAAATCTCGACCGGGAGCCTTTAGGGATTTGCGAATGCTGATCTGAACGAGCCATCTTCCAAGCGGAGTAAGAGTCGGGGCAGAGGAGGGTTTGCCGGCGAAACCCAAGTTCTGGCGCTTGTAATCACCCAGAAGCACACCAAACCAGGGCCCTTAAGCAATTAGTCAATTCATCGACCGTATTGCTTTAACTTGGCACTTGGAAAAGTCGCATGCCCAACTTCCTGTAGAATGCAGTTAGCTAGATACCACAACTGACACGTAATTATCAGCCTGAAGTGGATGGCGATAGGAAATCTCCAATGCACGAACATACCACACGTTCAGAGCTGGCTGGACAATCAAGAACGCAGGGGTACTCAATTAGTGTCGCCATCGATTATGTGGTCCAACATGACGAGGCTAAGGAACAGGGCCATCCGACGCGCCGTCATCAATTACGACAAGGTTGAAGCTAAATTCACCATCGTAAGAGCGAGAAAGAATCCGTCCTGGCGCGAAGATACAAGTTCGTACGAAGATTGAACTGGTCCGGATAGAACAGAACGATGAGTTTCTTCGGCTTCTGCTCCCCATGGTTTCCAAGTCAACCGATCCGCTCGTCGTTCTTAGCGTTCTGGCTTCCCAGGATACCGGTAGTCACATTTTTCTTCAGTGATCTCCTAGCTTGCTCGGATTCCGTATTCCTCAACAAAATACCCCCGCTTCGTATTGAGTCGCAGGACAGTCTGGCCTAGTGAAGCTCAAAGAGCGTTTCTAACGGGCTCCGGGCGGCTTAGACTTCCAACGGCGGCAACGCAGCTGTTCACGATAACACGAACTGCCCCTCAAAAACTGAACCATTGGACACGCCGGTTCTTCAAACTAAGGGCACATGACGACGCCCGAGTACCCGCTCAACAGTATAAAAGATGCCCAAGAGCAAGATTTCAAAGCTCTTCTCCTCGATTGCAGACTTCTTCTCGTCGAATCCGTATTTCCTCTAGATTTCTTTTAGCATCCTACACCAATAATCATCTGCAATAATGGACGAAAACAACGACCGTCAGGAGCTCTTCGAAGCCGCGATGCTCAGTGCCTCGTTCTTCGTACTTTCACTCTCATTTCTTATCAACTTTTGCTCCTACCGCCGAGCCAGCGTGTTCAATGCCTTCCTGGGCCTAGGCGCCCTTTTCGAGATGATCGGATACATGTGTCGGGCTCTGTTCTTCGAGGGCCGTTCCACAGAGCTCACGTCCGTTATCCAGTTCTGCGTGCTGCTCTGTGCCCCGACGATACTATCGGCAGGGTGTTTTTGTCTTGGCGATAAGATAATCGAGGTTGCGGGGAAAGAGAACGGGTTCCCAGTAAAGCGACCGCTTTCCCCAACGGTAAGTCTACTTTGTCAATGGGCTACGGCTCCGCTACCCAGGCTTTTTGTCGCTGTTTCTAACGATATTGAACAGTTCGTGGCCGGCAGTTTCATCTCGCTTATCCTCCAATATGTGGGAAGCTCCCGGGTAATGTCGGACATGGTCAAAGATGTGTCTGTTATCGGTGGAAGGCGACTTGCGACCGCGGGCCTCTGTATTCAATGGATGTTTGACATGTGGTACTTCGTCACATTCGTGCGATCGGGGCTGCTGCTTTACGGACAGTGGTACAGCGGCGCGAGGCGACGGGCCACGGTGGTCCGAGGGGTCGAAGTCATGCATAGATTCAGGTGGTGCATAGGCGGGCTCTTCGCCGCTTACGTCGCGATCATGGGCCGCACTTTCTATCGCATTCAGGTGTTCCACTACGCATGGACCGACGATTCACACCAGGGCCGGGGAAGCACGTTCTTCGTCTGCGAGTCCATGCTTATATTGTGGGCAGTCGCTTCACTCGGTGTCCGAAACCCTGCGATCTACTTGAAAAGGGAGAGTCAAAGAGTGGATCGCCAAGACGTGGAGCTCAGTCACTTACCAGATAGGCCTCGGAACGTAAACGGTTTGGACGATATGGAAGGCAGACCGCAGATGCCGGAGCCGGTTGTAGGTGCACAACGTAGATGAGATAGATAGTAAGGTATTCGATAAACTACAAATGCAAACAAAAGTACGTTATGAAGTATATGCGCAATAATTTTCATGTTTCTCTAGATAGTAAACACATATTTTATCGTGTCTTGTCCGAACGCCACACAATATTCGGTAAGGGCGAAGATTGAGTGGTGATAACACTTGCCAGAGCCTGCGCTAGGCTCAGTCACTACTCCAACACACGAGTCGAACCAATATCATCAATCCTACGCTTTCCTTCCACTTTAAGCTACGAATGCCAGGTCCCCCCCCCACCCAAAGCTAGTGAACAATCGCAAGACACTTGGAGCTGAGTTGCAGATCAGCTTGAAAGACTTGTTTCTCAACGGCATATGACCTAGTTATCAAGCAGGGCCTGCTTTTCCGAGATACCAACCTTGACATCAGCAAGGCCTTCCTCGGTCTTGTCGTCGTCATCATGCTGACGGCGGGCACAAATCACCATCTTCATGCTGCTGAAGCCGATGAAGAGGTTGAGGAACCTGAGAACATGTGACGTTAGCAGAGGATCGAGATAATTAATATCCATCAGATGTGCTGCCGACAGTACTTACATAGCAACGAGAGCACCAATGTTGGCGTAACCAACGGACAGCTCGACCTTGCCCTCACGGTTCGCAACCAGCAGAGTCCAGATGTACAGCCCGAGGAAACCGGTAGCGAGACCCAGGTCAGCAGCAGCGATGAGAGGGCTGGCCATGCGGCGCATTATCTCGCCGATCTTGCGACGGAATGCCCGACGAGACTCGTCGTCTGATGGAGGAGCCTCGCCCTCACCATCGCCACCGTGACGGCGACGACACCACGGAGGCGAGGGGCACTTGTCGCCGAAAACGGACTTGCGGATACAGCGCATGCGGGCGACGGATAAGACGTTGTGCATGATGGATATGAAGAAGAACATGGCCAACATGCTATAAGCCGGGTCGCCACGCATCATGACGCACATGTGGCTCCGGATGCCGGTCACCTTGGTGACGGAGGCGGCCGCGTCCGCGGCAGCAAGCGCGTCAGCCCGGTGGCTACGGAGAACAGACAGCGTCATGAAGAGAGCGACACTGTTGTTGATAGTCAGAGGGAGTCGGAGGAATTGGCCAATGAAGGGGGGCGGGCCCCGGTGGGCACGACCACCACGAGCGAAAGGACCAAACGGAGGAGACATTGTTGGACGAGCAATGATGACGATATGGGTGAGATTGAAGAATCAAAGGAGACGCTACAGGAGGCGGATAGTTTAATAAGAAAGACAGAGCAGACGTAGGAAAATACGATAGATAAGACAGACAAGACTGCTTCGTTGTGAACAATCAGAGGGTGAGCAACTTAGAAATAACTAGGTGTAACTATGCTGCACAGATCGCCGAACTCAGCCATGTCGTCGTGGGCGTTAACGTCAGCTCCGTTCTACCTAGATTATTGTTCACGTGACCACTATACCGGTATGGCAGCTCCCTCCAGCATCCCAAACTCCGACACTCCATCGGCTTTCATTCCCATCAGAGCCGGTTCTGCGACAGGCGGTTAGGGTTCCATGACCATCACTAACCCCTTTCGGCTGGCTGACTTGCAGGGAGGCCACCGCCACATCAATGTCGCGGTACTTTGAGCAGATGCGATCGCAACCGTAATTTGACTGAAAGTCAACAAGGCCAACATCATCACGTCACACACGATTCGCAACATGCACATCCTATATTCGTAGTAGGACAATAAATCCTGGAACCTGCAGTCTAGGTACGCTATATTGAACGAAATTTGCAAGTAGATTCTCTATCAAGGGCATTAGGATAGCGACATTGCTGTTGCAAAGTATTTGAATAACAGAGCCAGCGGCGATAATGGTCGTAAGTTGGACCCCTCATGTAGTGCGACATCGGTGTGGCGGTGGCCACTTGGGATGTCAGCCGAAAAGAGTAATTAAGATCTTGGAAGTGTCGGTCGGCTCCGATCGCCACAGCTTACCGCGCTGCAAGCAATGAGCAGCCACTACTCACCATTTGGGTTCTCGGAGCACTGTGTGCCCGTAATATATTGATTCGTCAGCTCCTAACTTGTCCAAAAGCGGCTACTGTGCAAAGCGCACTGAGGAGCGAACGGCATCAGTACAAGGCCTGAAAGCAAAACAAGGCTATGCTGGCCCGGGCATCGCAAGCGCCGACTCCCGACTTTACCAATTTCGGCACCGATCCTGTCGGGCGGAAGAAATCCAAAGCCGAGCAGGTCACCAATGTATTCGGGTGGTGACCTGCTCGGCTTTAAACCATTTCCGCCCAACGGCTTCTGCTCGTATCAAAGTTATCGCAAGTTACCGGTAAGTCAAAGCGCCCTCTTCTGAACCGCCTGCCTTACGGTACGGATCGGGGGTTTGCACCAGAACGCTCTCTCTTCATCAGGTCACCAGCAACTCTGCATAAAAGTTTTGATGAAGCCAAATTGAAGAGATTTATAAGGAGACTCTTATTATTTACTTTTAGTTCAAATCCAGTGCGCTGCATTGTAGCAACGTCGCTGCCCATAAACCGTTTTGCCACACCTCCATCTTTCCAAAAGTCTGCATGCAGCTATCACCAGATCTTGGTGGTAATTGCATGCAGACTATTGGAAAGACGGAGGTGCCAAATGCTCTTATTTTGCTGATAGGACAACAACCTTCAGAAAGGGTTTCCAGAGAAATCTGAAGTAGCTGGACTGAGGCGATTCAAACGAAGATTCTAATCATTTACAGATTTTCTACTCAGTCCAAGTGCGCTGCATCAAAATTGACATTGACACTTGTCGACGAATTCAACCATACTGAAAACACCCACCAGTAATACTAAAGCTACGACTCAAAATCACAACCTTCATTACTCAACAAAAATATCTACTATGGTTTTCAAACTTGGTTCACAGATGTATAGGACCATACCCAGCCTAATTGATGCTTCACTATCCTTAGGGGCATGTGTGGCATGGTCTGCATCTAACCTTAGTGAAGTGTGCAGCTTTTACACCCATCAGACAGCTATGTCCTGCACATCGCTGCTCACATAATGACAACATAGTTATGTTGCAAAGTTGGTGAATCATAAGAAAGGCTTAAACATCTGCATTTGGCTTCATCAGGACTTTTGAACCATTCATGCAGAGCTGCTGGTGGCCCCATGAAGAGAGAGCATTTTGGTGTGTAAAACCCCGATCCATAAGGCAGTTGGATCACAAGAGGGCGCTTTGACTTACCACCAAGAGGCGTCACCATACGAAATGTCGCAATTTTCAGGGGCATCTCAGTTATGGCTTCTAATTAACGCCGAGATGGCAACATTCAAGCTTAGAGTAGAGTACACAAGAGGACTGCTGTCATCGCGCATTAACACTTGCATTTATCGGGTGGTATCAAGGAATGTAGTGCGAGTACAGAGGTTCTGGTTGAACCATGCTGATTTGTACAACTCCCTTGGACGACGTCAACGGAGCAACAGAACGACGTGACGAGGAACCTAGACTTCTGGATACCTAATGAACGGATCGTCCGTAATAGCATGGTAATACAACATGAGACAACGGAAAATGGTGGGGAAACTGAAGGATTACTGAGATTTTGCGGACAGTTCATTGAAGGGAGGCGCTTGACGGGCAAGATGGTCGATCGAGAAACACTATTGCAGGATCAATATCTCCATCAGCCCCGCCCAGTTCGCCTGTGTTGGCTCAATCGTTTTAACTACCCATGAAGTGAAGTCATTTCCTCGTTTGTCAACTATCCTTCCTCTTCTCTTCACAAGTCAAGCGAACATCTATTGGAAACCTTGATAGCATGACGGTCATGTCTACCGTTGTATGAGAAAACACTGCATCGCATCTCTTTATGTTTTTCGTAATGCCCTAACCGCTCTCAAGCGAACCAAGAACCCCTCTGCCAAAAAAAAAACCCACAAAACGATGTTTTGTCTGATAAGGGTGCACTTACCCATCTTGATAGACCATTGGTACGGGAACAGACTCATAATGGCCTTGAGAACACCTCAAGTACAAAAGGAGGAATTCGATGTTCGACTTGCGGTATGAGTAACTGTCGTCGGGTTGGACACGTAGGTGAAAGCGAAGATTTATGATGACCTATCACGATCTATTACGGACCGAAGACGCCCCGGAGCTCCACTGGACGACTTCTTAGTTTGGATTTTGGTTCTTACACGCTGTTCCGATGAAAAGTTTGAATCCAGAAGTCCGATCAAAACGAAAGAAATGTAACAAAAATAATGACCTGCTTCGAGGGCTATTTCAGAGAAACAGCGAAAGAAGCTGAATTTGCTCTCAGGATCAAGTACTTTACTGGAGCGAAGTAGTACAAGAGTCAGAAGGCATGGTGCGATTTGAGAAATCGCGGGAAGCGAAAATTGGTAGATTGTGCGTCATTGCGGTTGAGAGGTTTCCGGATGTCAAGGTAACCAAGTCAACGATGGAAGAGCAACACAGGAGGGAGACCAGATGAAGGATATGTCTTCCATCCACCAACAGTTCTTTTCATACTGATATACCTCATAGCTAGTCCAATAGTATTTCAGTAACATACTTGGCTACAGTTGATTTCCCAATTTTTAGGTCCACTCAAATCTGGAGCGTTCGTGGGCATTGCTATATTGCGTAGGCCCGCCTGGTGCGTCATAGGCGTAGTCCTAAGGGTAGGATCTCAATATATCTTGATATTGTCTTGTCGTTCGAGAATAGGTAATCTGTACATCATTAAATGGAAGAATGAGAGGAAGTAGCGATGGTCTGGGAGTGACTTTTGATGGGAAGCAAGCCGAGTAGATACTGCCCTCTTTGACTGGTTGAGTCAAATGCGAAAGGCCGATCTGCGTCGTTATTTTATAACAGTCCTTATTTTCTCGACTAGCACGCCGGTCATGGACGCCTTCTCCCGGTTTGTAGACTGCCAGGCGGAAATAGTTACACCAAGTTACGGCGCAAAACCTTCCGGCTTTGAAAAGTTTCCGCCTGACTGCGAGCATTGAAGGCACCCGCCAGCCACGGGTCCCGTGTCTTTGGTGTATTCCAGGAACCACACCCACACTGGGATTTCAGCTTAGAAGTACTTGTTTGAAGCTCGCTCGATCAATTTGGGGTGTTGGTATACCAGAACGAGTATTATGACCAGGGTGGTAACCGGTCCAGTCAGTCCGCCAAGTCACGGCCTGACTGGTGACCAGTTCTGGGGTCGGCGGTCTGTACTGTACTACCAGGTGTAGTAACCTAATCAAGGCACCAACATAACAGGGGACATTTGAGGATCCGGGGATCTGCACTAACGCAGATTGATTAATCGGGCACCAACAAGACGAATTATGGCTTGTCATGTAAAGAAGATAGGCCCATAAAAGGTCTCCATCCCTGGCTATCTGCTACATAGTAGTGTTGGTCAGAACGGTCTATTACTGTAGGCACTATGTACGATAGATTCTAAGCTAAAGAAAGAAGAGAAATAAAATATCCCTTTAAACGACAGGCGCGCGTTCCGTCCTCAATAGCCCTCCATGCCGGGCGCGCCTTCTCCATGTCCGTTAACGTCTGTTAAATAACAGACACCATCCCGGTAATCCGGCGAGTGCGACGTCCGTTGCTCCAGGCAACGACCGACATCCGGGCCCTCCGGTGCCCGATGCGTTCGGGCGTTCCGGTGCCTGGGGTCACAAGGCTTGTGACGGTCACGGTGACCGTCACATTGCCGCTATTCTTGCGCTGCCCGTATTCAATCAAGCTCCCCTTTTGCGTAAAAAATCTCGGCATCCTGCCATTGAGCTGCTGTCGCACCGAATGAAGCAGTAAACCTAGGAAACCTTATGCTTATTGGTGACTATACCCAACTTGGTGTGCGAACCGTAACTATGGTAGCGATCTGGACAAACGTTACCATGGTCTTGTTTTAGCATAATTGCACCAAATTCAGCTACTGCAACGCACTCACCACCAGCAGTCCTGCAACCTCGAGGACTGGCCTGTCACGTGACCAGGCCAGTCCTCGAATCCCCTGGACTGGCCTGGCGTGGTTACCACCCTGATTATGACCACTCATGCTCCAGCATAACTGCATCATGCAGTCGTGCTGAACATCCGAGCCTTGATACCGGTATGGCATTGGTCAAGAACCGTCAAGACGCGTTGAGTACAAATGTCAAGGGATTCAATCAATTCAGACCACCCTAAAGTCCAGACTAGCTGTTCAGGGAATAGCGAGCTGAGTGGCTCCGCGGGATCCGCGCCTACGCAATGTAAATTCGACAACAAGAAGTGCAGAATGAAACACCACCTACATGCTGACACTCCAGCTGGA
>JAOYMO020049608.1:0-11717 GCA_025802455.2 Iodosphaeria phyllophila
GGGGGGGGGGGCGGCGGTCGTGGACGACAGCAGCGATGGCAGTGATTTGGAAGCGAGCATATCTGGTGGTGGAGAATATGGTATCATCCGTTATGGTATGCCATGAGTATCTACGGAGAATAAACGTGTTGGTACGCCTACTTCTAAGGGATGTTTTAGAGTGGCCTCTCTTAGTGTATTGATACGGTATCAATGTGTGTTACAGAGCACCTAAATGGAGGCCGGAAGCAGCAGATATCTGAAATGATGTTGGCCACCTCGTTGCTCAGCATTATTTGATCTACTAAGTACAGCTGGTTGCCGTATAACGATATCTGGGGCTATTGGACTTTTCCACCCTCAAATGATACAGTAGTGAAAGTGTGCCTTGATTTATCTGTGAGAAATCCTCAACTGGAATTTGGTTTGGACTCTTATGTAGGAGGTGTGTACAATATTATACTGTTTTTGCTTTGAGTCTTATAACACCGCCGGTATTAGTTGTGAAAAGTTACAGTGGGTGGACAAAAGTTCCGAGCAAAGTAGTTTTTCGCACCAGAATGCCCGATTTCAACGCTAAAACTTTGTTAGGCAACCACAATCGTCGCAACAAGCTGAGTGTATAGAATTGTTCCAAATTGATCAAATCCTAACATACTTGAGTCTTGTTCAATTTGAATGAAGACTGCGAGGTCCAGCTCTCAAAGATCTCGCTACAAGCGTCGATCCCACCAAAATTTTCAGCTTAGTGGTGGGGCCAAATCTCCAAGTGAGGTTTTCAATAGCTGGGCCTCGCAGTGTTCATCCAAATTGAACAGAACTCAAGTATGTTAGGATTTGATCAATTTGGAACAATTCTATATACTCAGCTTGTTGTGACGATTGTGGTTGCCTAACAAAATTTTAGCGTTGAAATCGGGCATTCTGGTGCGAAAAACTACTTTGCTCGGAACTTTTGTCCACCCACTGTAGTGTGAGTCTTTCTCGGTTGTTGGCTTCAGAGGAGCCTGGAAACGAGCTCTTTTCTTCCGAGTTCCGGGGGAAATACTCAATCGCTTGTGAGTCCCAGATTCTCCCGGTGTACTGTAGGTAGTAGCAAATTCAGGTTCGATGTTGGCTATTATTCGTAATTTCTACTACATAGAGTCTGCTTCGTACAGTACGGCAATTATCGAGGCATCGCATACCATCCCGAATCACGGTGCACAGTGGTACGGTCGGGGCGTACTGTATCATGCACGGCCGTTCTTGTTCTTCAAAAGAGGCTGGTGACATTTTGGGACATTGTGGCACCGTTGCCGATATCTAATCTACAGCTGTTTCTGCCACCACCGGCAATAGCGGTGCTACCGTAGCGCAATCCAGATAACTATCGATACCGTGCCTGCATGCCGTCCATACCTGCTCTTAACACAGCAATTGTAGTGGATCTCACCTTCACACCTCTCTGTCAAGCTCCTCGCGATAACTCCTCGTGCTGTCTTTCATGAGGACTTTTCCCTTTTACGACTGCTTATATCATCCAGAGGTAATACCAGTGCCCTCATTCATTGAATCTCTTTTATCTCTTTTTGAATTGCATGCGATGCTGATCATTAATCCATGCATGGCGCATCATCGTCACGAAATCCAGCACACTTACTAGTAATTACTGCGAAGCTGACATGATCCAGAGACGAATCGAGAACACTTGTCTTTTTATTATCAGCAAAGGAGATAAGCGAGAGTAACCACACCTTTGATACGAACAACTTGGTCGGCTTCGGGTTGTTCTCCAACCAGAGACGACGAAGCTGCATCAGAAGCTACATCAGAAGCAAGGAACGGAAGGCGGGGGCATGGCTCCAGGTGATACCGTGAAGCCATCGTCGACCATGCCCACAAACTCAAGTACGCAAAAAGGCGGGCGGGGTGCCAACGCAGCGGCGGCAGCTGCAGCAGCAACATCATCATCAGGCGGTGCTGGTGCTGGTGCTGGTTCTGCTACTGCTGCAGCTGCATCACCTCCGACGGCACAATCGAAGCGCGACAAGAAACGGCAGGCACTCGCAGAGAAGCTGGCAGCAGTGTCAGAACAATTCAATCATGACCGGGATCGAACATATCGCGAAGAGCTTCAGAAGATCCAGATCGACTACAACCTAATTTCGCGCATAGATCTCCACCAACAGCGTCCGTTGGAAGAGATTCAGCGACAGTACCGCGAACTCTCGCAAGCGAGCGCTAACACCGGAGGAAGCGACCGGCCCAACCGAACTCTACTAGAAATGGCAGGTCCAACTCTGCAAGAATTCATGTCGACTGTGGAGGATCTGGTGGAAACGCGCGATGCTGAGCTGGCTGCCCACAAGGCGGAATATGAACGCAAGATGCGTCATCATAACAACACGTTAGCCTACGAAGTCGAACTTGCTAGACGCGAACATAAGGCACTCTCGTCCACGCTAAGAGATCGCCTGATTAACTCCATCACGTCTAAGAAGTACCGACTAAACAAGGAAAAAGAGGCTCTGGATATCTCGGAAAGCTCTGCCCATCTACTTCACCCCAACCAGTTCAGTTTGGCCCATCCCGCTAGTCCTGGGGGTACTCATTCTAAAAGAACTACTCGGTTGCGTCGCGAGGCGGAGGAGATGCCCGGCTTTGCCGGTATGGACAATAGCACCGGTAGCAATAAGAAGAGGAAGCGAAACAATGGGAACGGGTCTGGCAATGGCAACGGAAATGGGAACGGCAATGAAAATGGAACCGGAAACGTCGGAAACGGGAATGCCAACGGAGATGAAGACGGCTCGCCTGCACCTCACCGTCGTGGCGATCATTCCAATTCTACCCCTCCTCTTTGGCGATCCGACTCCCTCTCCAAAAACGGTCAGGGCGCTAAAGACTCGGACACAGTCTATCAGATCAATAATCTCTTCACCGATCGCGAGTTGACCATGGTCTATAATCAAGCTGCTCTAGCTTCTTACAAGCATCTACTCCGTCGCGATGCTAACGGAAACGTCATCTCCTCCCCCGATGATAGCGACGCCGGTAATGGTGATGCAGACGACGACAAGAACAACGATCTCGCTGCCCCTCCCATGGAACGTCATCCATCTCACTCAACTCGCAGCACCCGAGGTGGTCAGACAAATCACAACTACTACGACGACAAGGTTATGGGCATAGAAGGCCTGGCCAACTTTGAGCTACCCGGCAACCTCGACAAGATTGGCGGCCAGGAACCCAAGCTCCCGCCTCTTTACCAGTCCTACTCAAAGCCATACACTAAGAACGACTCCAACACCCCAGCTCCTCTGGCTCCCGATGACGTCAACAATGATTTTGCCATCATGAACGTATTCAAACGCTACGCTCGCGATCATGGCCTTGGTTCCAACCTCGAGGCTGCCAATGGCGGCCGCAGCCTTATCGAGAAGATCACTACGCCCAATAATTATGTGGCTTTTGTCCAGGGTCCCCGTCCCTCTGTCGACGGTCTCGCAGAGTCTTTGGGTGTTCAGACGAATGGCCTGCACGAAGATACGGCTATGGGAGGAGTCACCAGCACCAATTCTAACCCTGTACCTGCTGCCGGAGGAAACCGCGCTGCCTCTATACCCCCACCTATGAGTCGTCAGAGCAGCTTCAGCGGTACGGCTATGAGCCGATCTGGAAGCGGTACCGGTGCCAGCAGGGGCAGAAGAAGAGGAGGGGCCGGAGGATAACAGGGTTTTGTGTACCCACCGTTTCACTCTAAGCTTTGCACCTTATTTTTTTTTCACTTTTTGGCGTCGTGGACACATCATGGTGCGGGGGATCAGGCTGGCTGCTTCTCACAAATGTGATTCTGCTTTTTCCCTCCGATCCGTTCCCCTCCCGAATTTGGGATCGTCAGGCGTTCCAGGGATATAATGAATGACAAAGGGCTGAAGGATCGGCGTTTGGCCGTTATGGCTACCCTTTTTTCCCCATCATGGACTTCGCTCAAGGCAAGGTAGAGCGCGGCAGGGTATGAAGGGTTGGCACGCTCGTATTACGGCGTAGGAGGACGCATGGACAAAGGAATGGCTTGTACGATTCACGACTCTGGCCTTAGGAAGTCTCGGATGCAGTATCCTACAGAATCCATTTTTTTGGTTGAAATTCTTTCCTATGTTACGAGGGTGTTTGTCTGTTGTGTGACGAGAAGGAGAAGGAGAAGCAGAGACTCCTTTACCAGTGGCTCGAGCCACTGATCAGCTGTTTGTCTTGATATCGGGAAACAACGAACGTGGAAACAACGTGAGCTGAAAACTGCGGTTTCCCTGTTCTTCTTGAGACTTGATGAGGGTAGCTTCGTCATATCTGCTGTTTGTAGATTTCAACTCCCGACCGCGTCGGTGAGGTAGGACCTAGAGATGACTCTGACAGGGCTAAATCCATGCAAGACTCGACGAATCTTCCGTTGCACGTGGGCTTGAAGAAACAGCTTCGCACAATATCGATACTCTGTACATTGAGGGTAAGAAAGTAGACTAGGAACCATCAGCTGATCTATCCGGGCCGAATTTTGGCGGTCTCAGGGGAACCAAGGATGAGCTATCAGCTATGATCCAAGCTCTGATTATCACAACTGGCCCAGAAGGATCCCGTGCTGACGCGGACTGGAGAAACCGGATCCTGGGGGCGTCTTAGCTCTATAAATACGTCAGAGCCCCCGGATCCCCCTACCCAGAACTAACAATCTGCAATAGGACCCTGAATTATCTGGAACCCCCCGAACCCACCCTTCCCAGAGATGGCAAGGTGATATCCACGGAATCGCTATTCAGCCCCCCAGTAGTTCGATAGCGCCATGGTCGTGGATCATGTCTGCTTCGAGAAGTCGGCGGTCAAGAGGTTCCATCGCTTGGAGCAATCTACGGAGCAATCGCACCTTGCGGAGCCGTTTCGAGAGTCCATGTGGGTGGATTGTAAAGCGCTGTGCGTCAAAACAGGCTTTCTGTACTGTCAGGTTTCCCTGGAACCCAGTACGCCCGCTGACGGGCGCTCATACCAGTTACCTTCGGACAGTCGACGGCAACACGCACAGGGGGACCACGACGTACGACGCGGATCCGGCGATGGAACAGACGGCTGACGCCGAGAAGCCAAAGCTAGCATCCCCGCATAGTTGAAACTAACTATACGCCTGAGTGCTAGGAACGGGAAAGGAGCTCTTTGCGAGCGGTGGAAGGATGGCACCTCCAGTTTTTTAGTTTTTTTTTCACTTCACCCCCATAGAGCGTTCTAGGTTGTTACGAAGTAGACGGAACAAAGCGCAACTAGATGCTAGTGACCTACCAAATCAAGAGGACCATGAAGAAGATATTCTTCAAGCGTTGAAGAATCTGGACAGTTTTGTGTCGTTCAACTGCTTGCTTGTTGACGAATGCTCGGATGTGGATGCCGAGAGATGGCTTGCAGAAAGACCTTCCCCGGATTCTACTTCGAAGCTTCTAGATTCCAGCCATTCTTCCATGCCCGTCAGAATTTGATCCGTTGTTTAACTCAGCTATCTAACGTCTAGTCCTAGACGCTCTGCTACCATCAATGGTCGCAAACGGTGGGAAGTGGCCAAGCTCAACCGGGATTCGACAGACACGACGACCCCGTCGCATTAGCACAAACAACCGAACATTTCCATGTCAACGATGAAACGGTTTATAATGAGAAGGACACTGAATTATACGAATCGGCTAGATGGGGCTTGGGAAAGTAATCCGATAGTGACGGCAAAACTTAGAGAAACCCATGGGGGTAGGGCTGGACAATGTCGATTCTAAGGCGCGCGATCTGATGGACTGTGGATGGAGTAGTAACCATTTTCTCTTCTTCAAATGGCTTCCTAAAGTGTTGACACTAAAGATGAAAACGAGGCAAAACATAAGTAACTACGGCCATATCTTGTATTCTGATGCAGAAACAATAAGTTTGAAAATATCAATCGTGAAACAGAGGTTGTAAAACTACATTGGGTGTGTAAGTATACCACCTCCTGCCGTACGGCACTAGTATGAAAATCCTACCATGGGTTCAACTTCCTATCTCACGCCGTTACACTACACCTGGGATAGCAAGATTATATCGGTACCGGTAGGTTAAGAGTTCGATTCAAGGACTAGCCAAGGGGTGAGAAGTTCAGAGCTTTGACTTGGGAGTTGTCGAGTCAGCACAATCTAAAGATGTCGATCGTTCTTCCTTCCGGTACTGTAGCGAATGCACTAGCGAGAGCGCTCAAGATATCTAGAAAAGTCGCATCATGATTTACAACTATCCTCTTGAAGCACAAGTACAGAAAAACTAAATAACAAAAAAGCAAGGCTTCATATCTGTGAAATCATGTGTCGTAGGAGTGATTCTCTGGCTGAACGACTCCGAGTCCAAAGCTATGGAAAGTTTAATTACCAAGTTCGCAAGCCGCCAAAGCGGTGTAAACTGGCAAAATATGCACATTTTCGATTCCCTGGGCTCAACCCAGTCCGCTGGGCGGCGTGGACTTTCGGTAGCGGGCCGGCCAGCCGGTCAGCTGGGAGCAGCGTTCGATGTCTGCGGTAGCCACAGCAAGTCAGCCACAGAAGCTCCACCGGGATACGCCATCCCAGCAAGGAAGTAAACAAAGCCCAAAACAAGCTACCCGAAACCCGTCAGCTCTCGGAAGCCGTAAATTTTTTTTGCGCCGTCGCGACGAGACGCCCAAAGTAACCGGAATAAAGCGGAAACTCTAAAGCGAGTTCAACAACGATCCAGCGCGCGTCCCGCTGGCATCATCTTATGGGCCCGCTGCCACCGCCATGGCAAGCTTCCTGGATATCCCATCATCGCCAGATCCGCTGACAGAAGAGGTGGACGCCGTGGCTCCGACTAGCTCGACGCGCCCGACCACAACATCGAAATCAACGACGCGCCGCCCGATGACGCGGTCCTCGATCTTGCGGCCGTCCACGATTAAAACGACCGCGAAGTCGCAACGATCGCAAGGAAGCGCGACTAGCGCGCGCAAATCGCCGCGCAAACAGACGTTCGAGCTAGATGTCGGGAACGAGCGGTCGCCGCAGAAGCTGCTGGTGACGGTAGAAGCGGAAGATGATGATGTGCGCGGGGGTGTGAGTCGCCGTTTGTTTGGGGCTGCTTCCCCGACGCGCGACCGGAGCCGTAGCAAGACGAGGCGGGAGGTGCAGACCACAACAGTGCCGTTGCGCGGGTTGACAGATGATGAGGGTGATGGCGACACTACGATACAAAGGAGGGGGAGACTAAGACTGAGTAATGGCACGCCTATGCCTGCTACAAGTAAGAAGAGAAGGGCGGGAACGCCGTTGGAGAAGAGTGCCAAAGGGAATACTCGGAGGCGCATAGACGACGGCGATGATTTGGCGTCGGATACGGGCAGTGTTTTGAGAGACGTGGAGACTAATGGCAGTAAGACTGATATTGGTCTTACGCCCAAGCCTAAGTCCAAGGCCAAGTCGAAGAATACCCCGCGGAAAAATGCCAAGACACCCTCGGGAGGCGGTGCGAAGGGGAAGAAGAATGGAAGATCGCGGAAATCAGTGGCTGCCGAAGTGGAGCCTATCGAGGAAGAAGGCCCAGAGAAGGAGGAAATCCTTCAGGTTCAGGAGGACGCGCAAAAAAATCAAGAAGAGCAGGCTCAGCATGAGAACTCTAAGCTGAATTCCATTGCCTCAAGGCCGCCCATCGAAGATGATCTAGGGGAGACGCCACAACCTGATATGAGACCTTCTGAGTTGGGAAACGACACACCCCAAGATGACCAGCGGATGAATGATGATTACGATAACGACGCCGCGCTGTTTGACAACCTTGGCTCTCCGTCTCCTCCAACAGACCTCGAATCCGAGCTCCAATCCCAAGGAACATCCCATTACCCCCGGAACCAGTCAGAGCACGATAACTTCACCCACGCCTCCGACTTCAGCATGATAGCCGTCGACACTCTACCTTCCTTCCAGGCCTCCTTTCAGGCTAGCCGAAGTGGCTTTTTGCCTGACGACGAGGTCGTGGTGGAGACTGGCGAGGAGACTCGGCAGATTCTGGATCAGACTTTGAAGTCTTTTCGGCGGAGTACTCAGGACGATCGCGAGGATGGATCGGAGCTGGACGCTGCACAAGAAGATCCCGACCTTGGGGCACAGGATACAGATGTCCATGCCCATGATCATGGCGATGATGACAGCGGCAACATTATTACTGAGCCAGCTGGCACGACGATAAACCATGACGAACAAGAGCCACCGCCAGCTCCAGAGTCAGCGCTACTCCCATCTAGTCCATGGCGTGGCGCTCGCCGGAAACCAGCCAAGCGACAATCCCTCAGCCGTCAAGTCCTCACCAGGAAATCACCCGGGGCCCCCCCCATCCAAGAACAAGACGACGATTCATTCTCCGCCATTCCTGACAGCATTCTCGACGCCCAAACCCCTGGCCGATATTTGCCCTCGAGAAAATCTCCCACCCCGCTCAACACTACCGCAGACCTTAGCACCTATCTAAGCAACCACGAATACGACGACTCCTTCTCCGAAATCCCTGATGCCATCCTCGATGCCGCGACCCCAATGCCACCTCCAAGGAGAGAAATGAGCTCCGCTCGAACCCCGACTGCAGTATCAATAACTAAGTCTTCAGCGAGCCGAAGTATCAGCTCACGCGACTCCCAGCGCCTGCCAACCCCAGAGGGAACCAATTCGTCCACCACCAACTCTAAATCCGGCGCAGAGCCAGGTTTCCCGCCGCCCGCGACCGATGAGGCAATCAGGATGATACATACGTCTGATCTACATCTGCATTCCTCACCCCCAGTTCGACTTCCTCAGGAGCAACAACCTATCATCAACATCGAAAACACAGAAATAAGTAATAATATCACGCACCGGGGCGACGCAAATGCTATGTCTTCGCCCCAATTACCCCTTGCCCACGATTCTCAGACCCCCGAACACCAGCATTCCTTGGAGCTGCCGACGACGGGGCATAGGCCAAGTTTATCCCCTATCGTCCGTGTGGCGCGCACGTTACAGCATGTTATTACGGACCGCTCGTCGCCTAACGCGAGAGAGGAAGGGCTGAAGAGTCCTTTTAGAAGCTCAGGAAACGGCGGGGACGCTGGTGGCGGTGGCGCTGGAGCTGGGTCACCACATCGTGCACATCGTAGGACCTCCTCTGGGAGGTCCAGGGCCAGTACTGGCGCAACTGCTCCCATAGCAACGATGGCGCAGACTATCCGTTCAGGGTTCGGACAGATATCGCTGGGTACGGGAAATCTGGAAGATCCATTTGGACCGGATGTGTTGCCGAATGGACAGCCGCAACAATCCTTTAGGAGGTCGTCTTTTCTGGATGGTTCGGAAAGAGAGGTTTTGCGGAGGGAAATGGAAAATGAGAGGGAGAGAGTGAAACAAAAGGAGAAGCAGAGTACGGAGACACCGCCGCTGCCGTTACCGCCGACCACAGACTCGATTGGGACCACTATTTTGCCCAGCGATAACGAGCAGCTGGAAACGGGGAAGGGTTGGCCTGCCGATGAGAGTCCGGCTGCGGATCGGACGCGTAGGCAATCGATCTCAAGAAAACATGGTCGTGGGGGTAGTGTGACTTGGCTAGACATGACGAACCCCAGCATAACTCGATCGAATAACACGGATCACGACGTGATCCGTCCTGGGGCCTGGAATGAGGACCTGGAGTCAGAGCAACCTGGTCAGGAAGGCGAAGTGGAAGAGGAAGCAGAGGAACAAGGTCTTGTGGCGCTGGATGACGAGGGTGACGGGGGGTTCGTTGACGATGGTGACCTCTGGGATTTTGAAGCTTCGCGCGCTACACCCTCCCCGCAGACACGAAGAGTACTTGAATCCGCAGTACAAAAGAAGATCCAGCCAGCCTCGGCTCTGCCAAGTACTTCTACGCAAAATCCTTCTCGTCCCGATAGGTCGCAGCCCAAGACGGACAGGCCAACGCTCGATCGCAGCAAACTCCCAAGTCCATCCCAGTTCATGGATGATGATGATGATGATCCTAGGGAAGAGATTGAGAGGCCTCCTCTACCGAGCAAGTTTACACTGAAGCAGACGGAAAGCCATGCTGAACGAAGCGAGACTTATGAGCTTCTGGATTTTCTGGATCAAGATGTGCCGGAGGACATCGAGTCGGATCATGAGCACGAGGAGGAATCTCAGGATTTTCGACCACAAGTATCTATGAATAGCAGACATGAAGATCGAGCATTTGACGAGTCTAAAGAATACTCCACTATCGAACAACCGAGAACAACAAGAGAAGATGCCCAAGCCCAACAAGACGCAGCAGCCTCTAAAGGGGGAATCTTCGGAACCTTCGACCTCCTATCCTTTTTTTCCTCCCCGACTTCTCTTCCCCGCCTCCCCGGCCAAGCCCAATCTCCCCCCATCCCTCACCCCGTTCCCAACCGCCCCCAACAAGTGCGCCAAAACTTCGAGTCCTCATCTGAAGGACCCAGCTCCGCGCCTCGCGCCCCAGGCCTATTCCCTACCAAGCGACTCCAGCCCAGTTCCGATGGCCCGACATTCAACACGACGGATACCGTGCCGGATACTTACGCGGTCTCGTCGCCTTCTTCCAGGCGTGAGCTTGAGCCTGATTTCCAGCAGGATGTACAGCACACGCCGCTGCCGACTATCCCACAGAAACGCAATTTCACGCCAAACACGGGGCAGTCGCGAAACACGGCATCGCTGTTCGATTCGAGCCGGCCGACGACGCCCGTGCGCCCGGAGTCCGCGCACAGCGAGCACGATGAACACGACCACCAGATGCTCGACCGCGAACTCCAGCGAAGCGTGAGCAAGTCCGCCCAGAGCCATCGCGTGCATCAAAGAGAATCCGAACTTGCCGAGCAACAGGACGAGTCCATGCTCAGCCAGGAAAGCGAATACGAGAGGCTGCCTCCGAGGAAAACGCCTAGTCGGTGGGACAGGCATCGCAGCCCCGTGAAGTCGTGTCTACGCTCGCCGCTGAAACCACGCACGCCGGGGCGCGTAGTCGAGTTCGATGGGGATTTTAGCCCGCTGGCAGAGGCGCACGAGAGGGCTGAGAGACGTGGAAGTATCGGAGGGGATGGTCGTTCTGGTCTCAATATGATGATGACTGGAGCGCTTGAGAGCACTCAGGATGAAAGGATGGCCAATCCGAACCAACCCAAAGATCGTCGGCGCGTTAATCTAGCGAATCCCCCTGTCTTGCTACCCCAACAACAACCACAACCACAAGCCAGACCTTCCCCCGCTAGGCCATCAGCTCCATCCCGCCCCACCGGAATCGAAACCCAACAACGCCCACCCCAGCATTCCTGGACTAAAGCCCACTGGGAGCACCTGGACGCCCTCTTTCAACTGCGCCGCCACGACCCAGCTGTCTTCCGCCGCCACGTGCTCTCTCTGCCTACGCACCAGCACAGCAACGCGAGCACGGAGCGCGAGAGCGCCGCGCTCATCGGGAAAGCCGTGCGCGCCCAAGGCGTCACCATGGTCTTGGAGACCTGGCATATGGAGGTGTGCGAGGGGTTCCGGCGCCAGGAAGGTCGGGAATGTGGGGGGGTGTGGAATGCGAAGGTTTTGGCGAGACGGCTTTTTGCGCTTATTTTGGGAGAGGAGAGGAGGAGGAAGGCGAGGGAGGCGAGGGACGGGGTCGCGGTGTAGGGATTAGGGGAGTGAAGGGGGGGGGGGGGGGGGGGGGGG
>JAOYMO020049696.1:0-11712 GCA_025802455.2 Iodosphaeria phyllophila
CGCTGGATTGGACCCACGACCTGCTGCAGGACAAATTGACAACCTGGGAAGGGTTTTTGAGGAAGACACCGAAGTTCGCTGAGCTGAAGTAAGGGGATCTTTTTCAGAGCTTGCAATCCCCGCTAGATCAGGCTCTTCAGGACAGACATGACGGGATGAAAGTTTGAGGGTCCATGTTATAGCATATCTGCGAAGAATGCCGAATGGGAGTGTAGGAGCCTCGTGGCACGATTCCTGCATCCGACGGGTGGGTGGACTTCACCTTCAAGCAAGCAAGTATAAGTCCGACCATATTTGTTGTTTTGGCATATCTTTGGCAGCGTAGCCTTGAAAGCCAGCGCTAAGGATGTGATCTACTTATGTTTGCGTCTTCTCAGCTTGCCCAAATGAGCTAGTCTCTGTTCGTAATGTGTAATTGCATGCTGTAGTGTTGGAAATGCGTTTGTACAGCCAGGTACGATCATTAACTTAAATCAATACACAAATTGATCTCATAAATCCACCTGGCGGTCCTCCAAGTAGATTCATGACATCAAGCCTCTTGGTCGTCCGTCTGCTGGTTTGTCCTGCTTCTACTGCGTAGCGTGTCAAGTCCATCCAGAAGCTCAGCATACAATGATACTAGAAGATTTGGGATGACGTGACCAATTAGCAATACCAGCAGAGCAAAAGTTGGAGCAGCGTGGGCGTGCATTGAGAGAAATTCCGAATTATTTCCCATAGCTTCATACACCCCAAGTAGTTATCCCCCGTCATTATCAACAAGCAGCAAGTACGGACGTGCTGGCTCTTCGAGCAAGCATGAAAAGCCTTCAAATATTTGCTTGTCAGATGCTCTGGCCACGAAACTTGGAATGCAGAAGCAGTTGCCTCTGTAGCCCCCATGCAAATAGTGATGATATATTCAACACAACTTCAGCCAACCTAGCTGTTGAGCACGCAACAATAATGATGTGAATATAGAGGGTGATCTCTGTGAAGTTTACATGTTTCTCGCCAGTATCGATAATTCCTCTCGCGGCTCGTTTTAGCAAAGTTGGCTCTGGAAACATCACAATTTAGGGATAGGCTGGATAATTACATGGGTTTGTGAAGAACTATATGGTATTACATGCTTGGGCCTTTGAAATATCCACGAACTTCTCCTTACACGTTCAATCTATCGTTGAGTAAGCCGGTACGTCAGCTTTGCAGGGAAGTATGAGTGGTGATACCTCCATATTTTCCGAGTCATAAGGCATGATAATAACATTTGGTGATGTGCTGTCAGTATCATAAGCGCCTATGCTATCCTTGGAGAAGGACGATGGGGACAAGTGACATCCACCAAACCACTGCGTTCGCAACGATACTATGAAGCCATATTCTATGGAGCCAGCAGCATGCTTTACTATTGTTTCCCTCGAATTTTGTGCAAACTACAGCGCGAGGCTCCCAATTAACCATTGCGCTCGCCCCCGTGTTTTGAGGATCCTCACGTGCTGTCTGGATCTTTCCCTCAAAATTTGAGCGAAGGAAAGACTCAGGTTGATGAGATACCAACCGCTGGCAGTAATACACTGATAAAGTCCATATTGCCTATTATCCTCTTACATACAAGTTCACCCCAGCCAATGGGGATAGCAACAAAATCGAGCAAGAAGCAGGTCCAAAATTGAACTTGTTTACCTACGTAAACCTAGATGCTATTTTCATGTACACCTGGTTTAATCACCGTCCCCGCCGGGCTGAGCGAAGGAGGCTCAAGCACGCCGGCTACGTTGTATACTAATGCAAGCATCTGTCCCTGCTCCAGCCCGTCACCCTGGTTCTGATTGGACGGCTCTATCATGAACGGATTTCACAAACAGTGCCTCAAAAGGAGATATTCGTGTCTATCGGTACTCAGTTACAACAATGCCCACAATCATCCATATTCGGCAGCATGTGAGCGACTTTTGCTTTTCTGCAATCTATCATGGTGCATTACACGCAGAACCCCTAAATCTTGACGCATGAAGTACGAGTACACCTTATCATATGATCGGTTCTTCCAGAATTGGCATTACATATTTTATTAAGACAGGTATTAATTTCGATCCAAGTTTGAGCAGAGACTCGGCAGTGCATGTCCAAGTAGATTCGTGGCTGGTGTGACGGTGCCTGAACGCTGACAAGCAGATCCGACTTCCAAATAGATTTCCACTCTTTTCCCATCCTTTTCCCAAAGCTAGTTGCCGGCGATCCCAAGCTAGCTCGTATGATCAGGTGGCTCGAAATTTATCCATACCTACTTGATAACGTGGCCAGCTGGCTCGTGCAAACGATGAAAAAGTATAAGTCCCAACATGTTACTCCTCACCTCTAAGCTTCGGAAAGTCTCCGAAAAAAATGCTCCAAAGTGGACAATCACTTCCGATAACGCCACAAGATGTTCAATTGGCGTCGATATGGCTCCACTTCGTGTGACGATCGTACGAGGTGGAGTCACTTCCACGCTTCAGGCAAATGTGGGACAGGTCATCATGTTCTTTGTCATTTTAGCAGGCTTGAGCAGGGCCAGTGACGTATCGAACAGATCAAATAATGCGTCTCGACTTGATTTTTTTTGTCACAAAAGACATACCTACCTAGAATAGAAATGGTGTATCTAGAAAATTTCGGCTTAGTTGATTTACCCACCGCGTTCCTATCTTGAGAGTTTTCCCTGGAGGGATGTTATTTTATCAGTATTGGTGCCTCTCGCAACGACCTGTAGCGTACCTCCAGCCTATTTATTCCAAGTAGGACTGGGCGGCTATATTCTCTAGGTAAGTGAGCCCACCTGTGACCAAAGGCGAATGAACGGAATATAGCCGCCTACTTTGTACTGGCAAGTACATATCATGGAGACTTAGTACCGCACAACCTAGGAGCAAGCCGAAGGATGCACCAACGTATAGGCAGGTCCCGACATCGCTACAGCCCTTCTAGACATGATTGAGGAGAAAATACAACTTCTCTTGTCCAAAAAAAACACTGCTTCATCGGTCTACAGGGATTTACTAGATTGATCAGAAATCATCAGATATAGGCCCTCGATCTATTTGTTTCAAACAGAGCCTCTAATTTGTTAGTATTTGATATATCTGATTTTTCCCCCACCCCTGTGCTTAGTTTCGAATTATACCAGTATACTGTGGTCTCGGGCCCAAGTCGTGTCCTCATCAAGTGTTCTAACAGGGGCCACTGAATATGCTCTAGGGGATAATAATCATGGCGCATACCATTCACGGGCCAGAATATACTGCAGTAGCAGAAACAGATCGTCAGGGCATGTACCCAGAACAAATCCATCTGATTAATCATATCCAGGTTGTAGAACACCGCATCCTTCCCTCAGGCTGGACCGCTTCGTCCAACCTCACACAGTAGCAACACACGGCTTGGAGCCCTACTGTTAGTATCTCTTGACAGCAGGTAATTGATACCTTTCACCCAACGGAAATAGAAAGAAAACCAGGGTTATTCGGCACATTCTGGACCTCCTGCATAAGTAGTAGATGAGGACCGAACAGTCCAGGTGGGGCAGAAATGCAGTGCTGTGTTGGTTATTTCCCATAGCGCTGTGATTCGTGGAACACACCGAGTACACGGAATCTGTGGCGGTTGGAACCTTCCATATGCGAGCCTCCTGAAAACGCCGCAATAGGTCCATCCTGTCTCTATATTCATTGATATATTTACATACACAGTAATAGGATAACCAACTAGTGTACTGTGTGCATGATGAAGGATAAATAGGAGTAAATCTCTGCATATTCGCGCTGACTAAGCAGGAGCGTGGATTACTGGGATCAACAGCGTTTCGAGTTTCAGCAGGGCACCTGTAGCGACCCAGAAACGAACCTGTGGTTCCCACCTGTGACCAATTCATGAATGGCCTCTAAGACTTTTACAATTTTTGAAATCTTCCGTACTTTCCATCAATCGCAACCACCCTCATTCTATCTGGATGCGTTCTCGTGAGCAAGATGTGCTCTAGGGAGTTAAAACGTGTGATTTGCTTGAGCAGAAATTTTGGGAAATTGAACCACGATCGTCATTGTACCTCCATCTCTCCGAAAGTCTATTTCCAGAACCGCACCTTTTTGCACCTTTACATTAACCAATTGGCGTATCCTGTCCTGATCAAAAGGTGCTTGAATTTCAAGGGTGCAGTGGAAACAGACTTTCGGAGAGATGGAGGTACCTCCTAGCAAGACCATGCTGAACATTTGAGGGCAGAGGTTTTAGTGTTAGGTAAGCATACCGGTCATTTCGGTTGGAGGGCTTCCGGAAGATGGCCTCAAGACTGCATGGCCACTTGCCGTAGATTTGGCGGTATGGCTAGCGCGGCGCGGTGGTCGGGGCATGGCAAACGACACTCTTCCGAATTCACATAGTCAATGATTCTTTTCTGGGCTTTTGAAGCGTACGTCAGTCTGCTGTGGGCCCATTTCATGGGCGAAAGAGTAAAGTCCCCTGCGAACCTATGGCAAGCCAAAACGAGAACCCCGTTTGCTCGGACCGATCGCGTTTTCACAAGGTTGATTTCGACCATTTGAACCTTGGTCGAATTCCACGCGGAAATAGTGCGGCCTTTGCGCTGCAAAATGAAAACGGCTAGCTCTGCCGGTATCCCGTGCCAAGATCGATACTGTACCCATGCGCAACGGCCTGTACCGATAGAGTGGAAACGGTGCGAAATACAGCATGAAGCGACAATACTTCCATCCTGGCTTCTATCAGTGTCATCAATACACAGTAGCAATCAGGAAGACTCTAATCGGGGAGTTGAGAATGGTTACCTCAATCTTCGGGCTCAAATCTTGTAGATTCATTAGCTAGGGGTCCCGTACGGGAAAGACGCACGGAGCAAAGCCGTGCCACTTCTTCACGTGCAAGCAATCCCAAACAGGGTGACTCCCATCCGCCGTACTTCTGGCATATACCCTGCGTAGGTGGTCCCTGGTGGACGTTTTTGGGGGAGTGTGTCGTATCACCTAGAAGGATGGCCGTACGCGTACTGTACAGGGTCATTAGTCTCTCTTCCGAACCTCAGACCAAATACAGATCCCCGTGGCTCAGGGTTCCGGATATCAATCCTAGTCCCAGTGCACCCGGTCTCGTCATTACAGTACGAGACCTAGAGAGCGAGTCCATTGACATGTATCATCGTTACCGGTAAGATACCGACTCGGGAAAGACCAGTGAGATACTCTCGGCGATAGATTGCGCATCCACGTCGACCCAACTGGAAGAACTACACTAAGGGCATACTTCCTCTGGGATTCAATAGTTGCGGTGTCTTGGATGATGAAGTTGCAGCCCTGGATTTTGTTCCCGAGATTTTGGTACATGCCACTTCGCATAGACAGGTACCAAAGCACAGAGTGTTCTGTGGCCAGGTTCTATAAGGCTCTGCCATATCAAGTATCCTCTCATACCAGGCAATCTTGGAATCTTCCAATATTCCAGGAATCTTCAAGTTGGGATATGTGCTTCTTCGAGATCGCCGATTACCTGCGGCTTTGGACCCGAGATCCACACCACTTTCTATCATGTGGGTGGGGGTAATTGGACTTGAGATGGCGAGTCTTGCTACATTGACACGCAGACCTAGCTCCGTCTTAGGACTGGAGTTGTTTCCGGTGTACTATTACAGGCATCGCCTTGACTGTCACAACGCTTATGACGGTCAAGGCGATAGGGGGATGTGATCCATTGGTAATTTCCACAAAGGTCATTACGTCCATATAACAAGGCCTCTCGGCTCTATTCCTCCCATCAACAAATCCAGATCATCTTCCTATCGGAATCCCCCGCATCTATTCTGTCAGAAGCTGATACGATCGCCATGCCGAAAACATCAGGAATATATATCCTAAACAATGGGCCAAAGGGCTTCGAAGCTGCTCGTCTCGACGTCCAGCACCAGTTCTTGATGAAAGTGACCGAACGTCTCCTGCCTAGGAATGTCTCAGCGTTCCTCAGCGAAATACCAGAGCCTCGTATCGCGGATGTTGGGACAGGAACAGGTAGCGTATGACACCTCTGCCTTGTCTACTTTCACGTTCACTCCTTCGTCCCACAGCATCTTATTCTCGGGCTTGAGTCCTGATAGATAACTAGTGGCTCCAAACGCTATCAGAGCGGCTCCCTTCCACGGCAAGGCTGGATGGATATGATCTTGATACAACCAAGTTTCCCCCACCATGCGATCGACCCGCAAACTTGTCGTTGGAGTTCGGAGACATTCTGAGCCCATTCGCAACAGAACTACAAGGAACTTACGACTTGGCTCACGTGCGGCTGGTTGGATTCGTGCTCAAGAAGGATGAGTGGGTTACAGCTGCGAAGAACGTTATGGCCCTCTTGCGTCCTGGTGGTATATTGTTCTGGGAGGAGGCGGGGCACGCGATGTGGAGCTGCATGCCGCCAAGTATGGCGTTCACAGAGTATGTCGATGTTGATGCGCGAGCCGCCACAGTATTAGGAAGAGATCTATGGTATGTTCCAGTTTCACACCATCCACAAATTTTCCAGGCTATCGAGCAAACTTAGCTGACTTCGAGACTATTGTAGGCAAGCGTACAATCTAAAAAGCTACCTCTCATCCGCGGGGCTCACACGTTGTCGAGAGGCTATATTCCAGAGCATGAGAAGCACGGCGCCTGGGTTGGCCGAGGAAACCAAGCAAGAGGTCGCGACCCTATCAAGACAGCTTCTTACTGGTGTAGTAGCGCTTGGTGGCATCGATGGAATGCGCAATTCAGACGACATCGAGAAGTTACATTCTCGGCTTGTAGGCGACATGTACGAGGAGGGATGTCAACCATCATATGGCATGTCATGGGTATGGGGCATGAAGCCCGTAGGCTGGGATCAGTTCTCTGGGGATAACTCGAGCTCTGAAGATGTTGACAAATTGTAATGGACTGGGCTACATATATTGGGCGGTTTTGGGTTGTGATTTTTTCCGGCGGACGACAAGTTCACTTGTACGATCGAACGATAATATAGAATACAGAGTCTCTACTCAGCCGCCCCAATCAGCTTTAGATCTAGGCCAGCTCAGACACCGACAGGATGGAGGAAAGCGATTAGTTTCATGACCCTTATGACATCCCCAGTCAAGCACTGAGGTTGTACCGGTCCAATGATGCTCACCTTCAATGCATTTATTCTACGCATATACTTCCTAGTGGATAGACGCAAAACTGCTTTGGTAAAAACCACAAGTTACCGCTGCGGGCTGGTTTATCATTCACCTACACGAAGCTCTGAAGAGACCCAAAAAATGTCAGGTCGTCCGGCCTCAATAGCGTAACCGAAGATATTTAGATCACGTTTGTGGACTAAGTTGTAGCTGAGCCAGTCTACGGCAACCCCTAAATTCAATCTAGCGCACTTTAGCCTACCTATCAACGGGACAAGATGGGGTTCGTGGCCTCAACTCCGTTCAACTACTTGTTTTGGGCTTGCTGTACATAGTACTGTAGATGGACTTAGGTAAGCCCGCAGACCAGCACCGAAATTGGGAACACAGCGAGCCTCTCGGCTCACGTGTTAGTGGCATCGGTATTGAATCTGGCAGGGGAAATCATTCTTCGAAGCTCACCCACTTTGATCTACACGGTATGCACAGGGATATCTCGTCCCTTTTTACAAGGTTCTTCCCGCTAAGAGGGAAATCAGAATACTGACTCGGAATACTGGCACAGTACATATTCCAGTAGTTTACACGGCAGTATGTTGTACCTTAGTATCATTGAACAGTGATCATACATATGTAGTAGACAGGAGGATTGTCTACCGCAGATTTGGTTCCCTGTCATGTATCAAAGGGCTCCAGGTGAATGGCCAAGGGCACACCGTTCTGTCACTCTGTCGATGAGGAATTCTCAAAACTAATAGCTTCTCTTCCAAATGCGCATTCTAAGCCGCTTTAACCGATGCCCGACTGGGAGCACGCTTGTTTTGCTTGCATGCATAGAATTCAAGGTATTCAATTACCCAAACGCGAACATGGGTTTACGCCTAAGATTAATAATTCAAATGCTGAAGACATCGCTAATTCTATGAAGGAGCAATCCTCCAGATCCTCAAGCGAGCGATACAAGACCGGACTGCGCCGTGAATGAGTATACATGGGCACGTAGGCGTCAAGTTTGCCAACCCACCCCTACGAGGCAAACCTGACCCAAGAGCTAGGCCAAATTCTCTTGTCCAAAAGTGAGATTCGACCCTTCAGATCTATGTTCCATAATCTATGTATACATGTGGCGAGATTTCCCACCCTGGCTTCATACCTGCTGTGGGTACAGGTGTAATTATCTCATCCCTGTCATGTATTCGCAGGGGTCCCCACACCTCTGCACCACAAAGTAAAATTTCTCTTCCTACGCAATTATTGCCAACGCCCTCATCGTCGTACAGTATTTACTAAAGTAAGATGACTGGTTGCAATGTGCTTGTGATTATAAGAGAGAGTCTTTTCAGTTGTTGCTATAGCATTACTACGACAGTGAGGGCGTTAGCAATAATTGCGTAGGAAGAGTAATTTTACTTTGTGGTGCAGGGGTGTGAGGACCCCTGCGAATACATGACAGGGATGGGATAATTACACTTGTAACCACAGCACCTGTATGGACAGCGCACTGTGTCATCATCGCCTTTCCTATCTACCAAAGTTCGTCCAGCAAAAGCACCTCTCCGTGAACCATGCAAGTACGACTTACGCGATTCAGGCACACACCAAGATCCGAGCTAGGACGTTGAGTTTCAAGCAGGTGCTGTAAGTCGCTGTTGTTTTTCCCTCTCATCGCGCACATGCCCAGTTTCGGAAGGGGGTGGTTCCTGCGAAAACGTACATTGGGGTGGGTATAAGACTCGGAAGCCAGGGACAATGTTTCTGGAAGAATGCAGCGACATTCAAGCGTGTCAGTAGCGCATGATCCCAGTCATGATTTCAGCGGAAAGATTTCAAATGTTGAGAAGTTTATTTGATAACATTGGCGGGCAGTTTCAAAGCACCCGATCAATGTCACGCATTGAAACCAGGATTCCCCGAAAAAATGATTGCAGGGGAGTGGGTAATAGATGCGCAACAGAACCCGGTCACCAATTCAAGCTGATCATTCCAGAACTTTCCCTAACTATCTAAAAGAGGAACATAGCCAAGCTAAAATTGACAACGATGACCGCCAGGGCTAAAATCGCCGATCAGTTGTAGTAGATATTGTTGGTGGACGCTGGCCTTGCAACATCCATCACAACCAACCGGCAATTTTAGCTCTGGAGAGTAACAAATTAATACCTGGCATTGATTGTCATGTCGGTTCTAGGATATCGTCGGTATCAATGTCCCAACCGATCAAGAGTCTGGTATTGTACAAGAAAATTATCAGTATCAAATGCAATGGCATCTCTCAATCTTCGCCTCCTGCCCAGCTACTCATCAGGCGAGCTAAATTACCTCCACAAATACTGTCACACTGGATTCGACTCCGAAAATGGAGACCAAAGCATAGCTATGGGGTTGCGCTTGATAGGGCGTAACTGTTACAAGGTCTGGTATTTTTACGTTCTCTATCGCTCTCAATTCTGCCTGGACGCGAGCAGGGCTTACCACGCCACGCACCGGGGAATACGGAGGAAAATGAAAACCTGCCAGGCTATTGAATTCTAGGAACTGCACTTCAGATCTCGAATCGACCTTTAGCCCTCCCTCGTACCTCGAGTTGACCAGGACGTTCTGTTAGGAAATACTCTAGGTGCAGGCTTCTACTAGCTATCCACCCTGAAACAGTGTGTACCTCACCCACCATGCTTTTGTTTCCAATACCTCTAGTAAGACGTCACAGCCTTCCTGAGGTACGAAGGAGGGCCAACGGTCGGTCCGAGACCTGGCATGTATGTTTCCAAGTCAAACTCGGAAAGCGCTGGAAGAAGCTTCTTGTTAAGTTGTCACATCATGAGGGACTGAGCGGCGCAGCATATTCCTGCATAGCGAAGCAACTCCGCGCCAGAGAATTCTGACACAGTTGATCGCGGTGTCCCCCAGACTGCAACGGGACTTTGACCTCCCGGGACTTGAGTGATGCGAACTATGGCCGCAGCCTAGGGGAATACGGCAGCAGAGAAAATCCACCGAATGAGCTTGAGCCCCACGACAAAACAAGTGTCAAGACTTAACTAAAGTACTTATCCAGCGTTCCCCGTGCGGTTAAGTCTGTGGCGGTCAGCGAAAAATGCCATGCGTGATAATACGAGCTTCTGACACGTACCCCAGGCCAGGACAGTTTGGTCAGATATTGGTTTACTACCTATGGCAACAGGGCCAAGTGATCGAGTTGTTTGTAAGAATCTTTTCACAAGCCAGGCCTGGTTCCAGAATGTTTCCAGAGCTAGGGAGACAGACATTCACCCGGAAGACAGTCACCGACCCCGACTCAAAGAACTTTCCCGTCAGGCCCGGCATCGCAGATGCACCGGTGTACAGTAGGTCTTCTAACCAGACCCTTAGCTTCGACGTACTGGTGACTACTTGTAGAAGAACGTTATGCAGGTACCTGCCGATAGGGACACTCCATGTAAGATCAACGATTGTGGCCCATTCTATCAGTGCTGTAATCTGCAGGTAAGCAAATCCTGAAAAGCATGTAATTGGAGTTTATATGTCGTTGTGGCGGATTTCCAACGCGCAAGAGCCCTAGGTCGGCATACTGGGATAGGATAGTTGATTTATCCATGGCCAGCGCTATTGTGTGTTATCACCACAGGGATGCTAGCATCGCGAACGCCAGGTAGTAAGGCCCGGTAAACGGTGCTTATATTGATGAGTACTGTGGTGCAGGTGTGCGGGGACCCCGATACGTTCAAAACAGGGATAAAAATTACACCAGCAACCACAGTACATAGCGTGCGAGGCTACCGGTAGGCCCCTGACACCCGGAATACTTGCTGTGGTACTTCTGCGGTTGAATGTCTGCTGTGCAATAATAGGTCACATGACTTTTCGGTAATGCATGCCGTGTACGTTACAGTGCTATGATGTTGTACCTACCTTCATTGTCAGAAGACTACAAACAGCCAGAAAAAGCCAGTGTGGAATGGGAATCATATAATCGCTTTTCCTTACCTCTGTTTGATTCTTTGACTTGTTCATTCTCCGTAGTTCGCCTCTTCGCCCATGCATCCCCTGTAGAATTCCCTTTGCAGAACCAGTATTCCAGCAGTTAAATACACAGTAGATATAATGCAGCGCACTCGGTCGTTCCACTGCTGTGTACTGTGTAGAATAGCAGCCGCTAGAGATAACACAAAGTCCATAGTCTCTCAACTCATTAAGCAGAAAGAGGTCCTAGCTTCGCGCCTGTCAACTCTGACTGTCGTCCGTCACTGAAAGGAGGTCATTTGACAATTTTTATGGGCTTGATAACGAGTAGGATCGTTGGGCTTTCCACTGTTACATGGCCGCTCCTTACGAGAAGAGGCCCGAGCAACGACCAGGTGAGTTGGAGACTGGACGATAGGAACTGACGAGATTGATGCTGTTGCCGTGTTCCTCGGCAACCTGCAACCGCGAATATCTCCATGACTGGGTTCGCGCACTGCAAGGTCTTTTTTTTTTTTTTTTATCAAGTTTATTTGGTCCGTATGCAGCTATCAGCTATGACAGACCCTTTCGCCGACGAGGTACATTATTAC
>JAOYMO020049790.1:0-11710 GCA_025802455.2 Iodosphaeria phyllophila
CCATCATATCCCTCTGCTCTGACCATGTTGACTCTGAATCTACATCGACTTCTTTGTTTGCCCTGCCGTTTTAGAGGTTATGTGCAACGAGTCGTCATTCAGCGTCGCGCTCTAGAACATCCGAAGCCCCAAGTTTGCCGATTAATCACTGCCCTGGGCGTAGCTTGCCGGATGCCGTGTTTTTTTATTTTCGGGGTTGACTATGAGAATCCGGCGGACCGCGGGTTCGTCGCGGTCCTGCTGCTGTGCCTCATCCGGACACCTCTCTCGACCGGAACCCATGATGAAAACGGGGGAATCGTTGGCTCCCTCCGCTGTTTCAGGTTCCTGCTGAAAATCGACCCGCTTATTAAGCTGATGTGCATGACTGCGATTTCAGACCAAAAGACCATCTCCATCTGGCCATGACATCCCCTGGCTGCTTCATGATCCTCCTCGTTGCCCGTTGTTGCAACCTGCAATACCTTGGAACGCACTCTGACTTTCAGCTCCTCCTAAAGAATGTGCCACAACCCGGCGTGATGCCTATCTACCCACCTGTAAGCACCAACCCGACGAAATCTTGTCAGGGAGTGGTTCTGACGCTGCTCGAAATCCCACCGTGTGCATCATGGCAGTTTACACGAGGGCGGGGAGAATCACAAGTCACCGTATTACCGCTATGCTGCTCAAAGCCCGAATCTGGGACCAA
Organism: Iodosphaeria phyllophila; assembly: GCA_025802455.2. Taxonomy (NCBI): domain Eukaryota; kingdom Fungi; phylum Ascomycota; class Sordariomycetes; order Amphisphaeriales; family Iodosphaeriaceae; genus Iodosphaeria; species Iodosphaeria phyllophila. The sequence goes on from JAOYMO020049790.1 coordinate 692, forward strand.
AATTGCTTGAACATTTGTCCACGGCTCAGGTACCCTGCCCAGAATACTGGCATGTTTCCCTCGGTGCCCAGCATGTTTTCTCCGTCCTGAACGCGCTCAAATCGCGAGAGACAGGGGTTTCTTGTATCGAGTGTGCTAGAAGATCCGTAAAGTCAAGCCTCGCCGCTCATGCATGAGCGCTCCTGGAATGTCTACTCAGACTCTCATAGCTCCCTTCAAAGGCGCGGCAGTGGCACAATCCAAAGTCGTTCCTGGGATGCCGAGCGCAATCGAACGCCACCCGCGTGCCCACCAGAGGCGGACCTGATGTCGGCAACTGGTACCAAATTTGGCTACGGCTTAACCACGTTCATATCCATGCTCACAACGGTCTTCGAAATACAGAGCCATGCACAGCGACAGTATCGGTACTGCTTGATCGATGAAATGTTTGCTTGTTTCTGTGTTCTTAAAGTATGGGGCTAGGTGTCGCAAGTATAGGTACTTGATTGCCGCGCTGCACGTTGAACTCGGTTGTCACCGTTGTGGCCCCTGCAGGCTGCAGGCTGCAGGACCATGGTCCACGATCCCATGTATTGTAGATCACTGGAAGTGGAAGGCGGAAAACGTGGAGGTACGCCGCAACCTGCCTGACTGTGTGGGAGTGTTTCATTGCAAAGAAACAAGTTGTGCTGGTTTTGGCAGGCCAGCGTTCTCTACGCGTTTCTGTCGCTGCGAGCAAGGGTAGGAGGGAAACATTTTGCCGCCGATTTGTTTTTGTTTCGGTTCCAAGTCTTTTCATGGTGACTTCTGGCCTTGTGTGTCAGATGACATCGGCGAGCCTCCTGTCAATTCTTGGAACCGCGAGATTCATAGACTTCGCCACCAGAGGGTTCTGCGAGTACCCCGCCGGCCCACCCCAATCGGCGTTCGGTCTGACCGGATGATGATAGCCTCATCTGGAAAGCCGGATACGTTCACAATGGCGCTCTCAGTCGAGCACCGAGTTCTCGCCATGTTGCATGATCTACGGTCATCTGCGTCCAGGGAGCTTGGATCTTAGAAACTATTTATCTTCAGGTGGCAGTGTGGAACTTGAAGATCTCACGATCCTGCTGCGGCTCCAAGAGATCTGCAGAAGAGTTCTTCGAGGACTCCCATCATTGCTCGATTTCGACTGAACGTAAGAGTTTGTCATAGGCATAGTTTGCCTTCAGCATGGATGATGGCAGGTGTCAAGTTTGAGCCCCACGATTGTTTCAAGTCCTGTTATTGTTGGTTGCTGTGCCGCATCGTGCCGATGGCGAAGAGGTGATAGGTACTGTGTAGCGTGCGTCCCTACCTGGGTGCTGGGCTCTGATGGATGGTTAAGCAGTCATTATAGCACCGAATCTGCCTCTTGCGATCGAGTCGCAAGGGTATGGGGATCATTGTACGGCAGAGGCCGTAATGAAGTGAAATGCCATCCTGGTGACTACTCCCGGCCTCTTTCTGCCACCTCCTCCTTCAGGGCAGGAAACGGGCAAGACTGTGGGGTCCATGTAAGCTTTCTGCTACATCAAGTCTCTTCCAAGTGAAAGGGGCAAATGGCCAAACTGGCGGTTATTCTATTTATTTCTTCTCCCTCCTGAAGCGGGCTTCTGTCTTTCATCGGATTCACTTTGTTACCTTCACGTATTTCACCCCTTTCACTCCGTAGCACTGGGCTGGAAACCCGAGGGAAGTTCTGCCTTACGTTCTACTGAGCAGGGCTCTTGTTTTATTCACAACTATTCATCATTCTTCCGAGATATTGGTATCATTTTCATATCAAACCCCTTTTGAACAAGGTTGGGATCGGAAAATAATTCACCAGCACGTACTACTACCGTATGTCCTGATATCCCGCCGGTACTGGATGCCTACTGTCGTTCTTATTGCACTACAAGCTGTGTTCTCATAAAAAGAGACACACGATCTCTTTGGCAACTCAACCCGATAGATTTCTAAAACACGAATCTCCTTATCTTCAGAAATGAAGTCCTCAATTACAGCAGCTTCAGCGATCCTGGCGTCCGCCGCCCTCGCTAGGCAGCATGGGGCTGTTGGACATATGAATGCTCATCAACGTCGCCATCAGCTTAATAAACGAGCCGTCACGGCTGAATACACGACCGAATATTGCACCGAGACGGTAGTATATGATGAAGCTGCCAAAACTTATAGCTCCCAGCCCCTGGCATGTCCGACGAACAGTGCGTCCGTGACTGCCGTCGAATCCACTTGGCCTATGACTTACAATGCCACTGGTTCTGGTCAAAATTGGCCGACCAGCACATGGGAAAATACAGTAGCGGCCACGGCCACGAGTTTTAGCGTCGCGTCTAGCTGCAACTCTCCGACCACGTTGCAGACTCAGACATCCCTTGCACCCTCGGTTTACGGCAACCCCAGCTGGGGTCCACCGCCCTCGACACAGCCGGCAACCCCAGTGTCCTTTGTTTCTGGGGGAAGTAACGCTGGTTCTGAGCATGGAGCTGGAGGAGAGACGACCTATAGCACCGGAACATGGTATAACTTCGGATCATCGGGTGGCGTAAGCTCATGCGGCGATGAATATACCGCAGAATATTTCAGCACGACATATTGGGTCGCCCTATCTCTAACACAAATGGAAGCAAAGAGTACGGATACTAACGCGGGTATTGGTAAGCCAAAGCACCCATGGTGTGGCAGGAAAATGACTGTCACAGTCGTCGATACTGGCAAAACAGCAATCGTGCCCGTCCAGGACAAGTGTCTCGCTTGTGCATGGGGCTGCATAGATATGTCGGAGGGTCTTTTCCAACACCTAGTCGGTGATACGGGTATTGGAAATGTTTCCGTCACGTGGCAGTGGACTAATTAGAAGGGTGACGATATCGGCGAAGCGCTGGTTACGCAAGGGGACTGCGATGTTAGATTGGCGTCTCATACGCCTTCTGCTTCAGGTTCAGTTTTTGTGCTTGCTTATTTTGTTTTTTTCTTCTCGCGGTGGTGCAAGACTACGCGAGCGTTGATTGGAATATTGTCATCCGAGATAGATTTCAGCCTCGTCGTTAAGAAGAGGAAGGCGGACCTGATTCTCACCGAGACATTTTCCAGACTGGTGGGGGTATGAGACATTCAAAACAGAAGATGTTCAAAACAGAGTTGCTTGATCTCGAGACTGTAAACTTGTTGTGGGGTTTGATCTTTCTTAAAGCGCCATTGAGCCCTTCAAAACCTAGCTTTGTTACTTTGACATATTTGGACACGTATTTGCTAGTTGTCTCGCGAAAAGAACATAGAAATCTGTGTCAAAACGACGATCGGGCAGAAGTTGGAATTTCTGACGGTAGTCTGCTTTTCGGCAGTACACAATGCGGAGAATTGAACTCCATTTATGCGTTTGATTTCAAGCACCGGTACAGGCCATTTTATCGTAAATACCATGTCAGCGGATACTCCATTTGCACCAGTGGCAGATTCATACGCATCGTCAAACAAACCATCCAACGTTTCACATATCTCATGCAATTTTCATAATACACACATTTTGAGGAGCGACTCGCGAGCGCTGAGATGGACTCATTTGTTTCTCTCTCTCGTATAATCTATTGAATAGACTCCACTATATTCAAATACCAGTCCTTCAGATGGAGACTACGATAAGTTGGATACCCATGTCAACCTTTATCTTTTCGGTATTTCAACAGGCTCAACCCATCACAAACAACATGACAATGCTTTGATCACCACCATTGCACCCCATGCACCCGGGTCCGGTGGCAGACTATCATGGGCATCCAGTCCAACGTAAGTCGCGCGCCCCAACTTAGGGATCATAGGTCGGGTTGCCTCAGCGCCTTGTGCAGCTACACCGGCGGCTTCACGAAGGTTACCTGCACTAGATACCATGGCATCTACGAAAGGAATAAGCGTATCCATCACGGTCCGATCGCCGACCTTGGCTTTCGTATAGCGACTCAAGCTTTCAATTGCAGACTTGAGAGAGAACGTCCAAAGTCGCCCCTGATATTCCGGTCCTGTTCTCTTGTCCTTGACTTGCTGCTCGAGGGCGGTACGTAGTGCGACGAAGAATATGCTCAGTATGCCGCCAAGAGTGCCCCCAAGTTTATTTTCGAGGATGTCTTCGGCTTCGAGGAGTACTCGCAGAACGGAACCCTCCGAGGCAATACTTTTTGTCTTCATTGCCGACAGGAGCAAAGTTGCGCCAGTCTTGAGAAGTTGCCCACTGCAACGGAACGTGTTAGTCATTTCGTCGACGATGAGAAAACGGAACGCCTGTTGTGGACTTACCAGTCCCCATCACCAAGAATCATGTCCCACCTAGTCAAATCCGGTTCCACTTTGATAAGCGCATGACATGATGCCTTGACAAGTTTATCCAACAGGGCTGGATCTATCCTCAAATCGTCCGCCTCCTCGATAATTCGCTCAGGCTCCTCAGGTGCGTGCACGATCTGCTTGCTCCGCGTTCGTCTTTCCTTTTGTGCTCCTGCCATAGCTTCCCAAGTCGTGGATGTTTTGGCGTCAAGCAACTCCTTGATCGTGTCGACTTCATACGAGCAATTCTGGGCCGCAGCGCTAATATTCACCAGAGAGACGGAGAATGCCAGCGCGTTGAGTGACGTCTCGATACAACCCGCGTACACTCGCACCGGCTCCACTTCCCAGTTCTTGGCTAGTTGCTCAAGGAGTTCGTCAACCAATGCCCCCATCTCAAGATATGACATTCCGCCAAAATTGCTCACAACGAGTACCGTTTCATCACCGGGCGCATGTTTCACATATCCGCGCTCGGGGTCATTGGCATCAAGACAGCGCGTAAGAATTTGGCCAACAAAATCCTCAGGTGAGGGGATAGGTGATATCTTCTTGAATCCCGGCTCGTTGTGAGGACCTGTCCCGAGCTCTATTTCGTTGTCTAGCAGAACATTATGTTCGGTCCTTCCAGGAACATGGCAATGGTCTAGTGTAGCGGCGATTGAAACAATCTGGTCTGCCAATGCTATGCCCAGATCGAAGACATCGTCAAGCGATGCGCCCCTCCCCGAGGCGGCTCCCAGGGCTTTGATGACGATAGTATGACCGGGGAGACCTGGATGACATTCCAGTCAGAACTCAGACCATGATGCCCTCGCCATGTGAGGAAAAAGCTCACGTACCGCGTCGACCAACAAAACTTCGCGACCTCCCTACCGACACATCGTCGCCGCAAATGATAACCCGGCAAACCAAGCCCTTCGCGTTAGCTTTCTCGCTAGCCAAGCCGAAATGCAAGCAATCTCCCGTGTAATTCGGCACGACCAGAATGGTTCCTTGATCTGACTTCGTCGTTTCGATCGCTGCCAAGACTTGGTTCGCACCGGGGCTCGAGAAAATGTCGCCCGCAACAGAAGCAGTCAGCATGTTCTGCCCGACGAGACCGGCCCACGCGGGCTCGTGGCCAGATCCGCCGCCACTAATCAGACTCACATTCGCGCGATCATGAGTCGTATCGAAAACCACGCGGTTTTTTTCATCCAGGCTCAGCATTGGATTGTAGGATATCAAACCTCGTAGTGACTTGCTCACAAGGCCTTCGGGAGTTTGGAAAAGGTGCCGGCTCGACATGGCTTGGAATAATATCTCCTTCTCTGGATCCCCGTCAGACGGACTAAAAGTGGTGCGGGGAGTATGAAAACCAATAGAAATTCGAAAGAACAATAGCGCAGTAGAGGGTTTCTCATAGATTCCAGAGGTGGCTCCTGTCGTGTTACGCGCACTCCGCAGGCGCTATAGAATCTAAATAGAGCGACGATTCAAGCACTGTTAAGTAATAATGCATCATAATCCTCTGAGCTGGGTACGATTTGTGTGGTGTCAAATACTGAACAGAATCGCTCGTGGAGACGCAAAGAGAATTGGCCTTCCTAGCTTGTCCGATCTTTGCTAGAGACTATGGCCTGACGATCAAAAATTCGCCGCCATTTCCTCATAGCAGATGGAGAGAGGCCGTATCGTCGTAAGACACTTTTACAAATGCAAACTTGCCAATGAAACCAAGACTAAATTCACTTTTCCTGGCCAAATTCATATCGTATCACTGCCGTTGTACTGGCAGTCCCACGTGTTGACCTCCGTACCCCTGGTGGGGATGTTGGAATTGGGAGATGGGATGTAGAGGGGAACCCTAAGTTGCTACCCACGGCAGTGCGCTAGTGACTCCATCTTCTTTCAAAGACAAGGAACCTTAATGAACGGTCCGCCGTTTCGGGAATCCCGGAGCAGGTTCATGATTCGGGGTTTCTTGGCACGGAACAGACTTGGCTGATGAATAGTGTCGTAGAAAGGGATAGGGCACTAATTCTCTCCCCGCAACCTTCGGCTAGGATTATGGCATGCAATCGAGCTCCACAGTCGCACTTTCTACCCATCACTATCCATGGAGATGGACATCTCTATCAATATAATCAACGCTAAAATGGTAAAACGGATAGTCCCGCCGTCCTTCGCGGATTGTACCAATAATCAACCGTTCTCTCAGCGTAGAATTCTGGAGTGGTCAGTAAATCGCTCTCATGGTCTTTCACCAACAACCCTCTAAGTCAATCTCTTCCGAAAAATTTCACACGTGACACATATATCTGCGGATTTGGCGAAGATATGACTACTCCCAAGTGGAAGATCGCGGTTGGCTGTGATGTAAGCCCGACTTCCTTTTATCCGGCTCATCTACCCCTTTCCAAATGAGTCATAAGACACTTCATATTCATACGTAGATAAACAGGACGCAGGTGTCTCATACAAAAACAAAATAAAAGCAGATCTTGAGTCTGATTCACGTGTCGAATTCGTCATCGATGTTGGCAGCCAGAACTCGGATGACAAAACAGCCTACCCACATCGCGCCACGGCGGCTGCCCGGCTCGTGGCAGAAGGGAAATGCGACCGAGCACTCCTAATTTGCGGAACCGGGCTTGGGGTTGCTATCGCGGCTAACAAAGTTAAGGGGGTGCGGGCAGTGACGGCGCATGACAGCTTCTCAGTCGAGCGTGCTGTGCTGAGCAATAACGCCCAGGTCCTCTGTATGGGGGAGCGCGTTGTGGGCGTTGAGCTGGCAAGACGGCTCGTCAAGGAGTGGCTTGGATACATTTTTGACGCGAAGAGTGCGAGTGCAGCCAAGGTAGAGGTCATCATGGAATACGAAAAAGAGATGCAATGAGCGTGGGTCTATGATATGGTTTTGTTCTTCACAGGACAACCTACAAACACGATCATTAGTGTCCGGATTGGAATTCGAGCACTGCATCGAACTAGGACCTGTCCAGGCACTCGATGATCTGTGAAGACGCAAACCATAATATCCTACCGATACTAGCTACATTTCATACACAAAAACCGTTGAAGTCAACATCGACTTATGATAGCCGTGGCGCTTGATGCAAGCCTGGTTTTTTTTTTAGGTCTTTTTTGTTCCTGTGGGGGGCGCAGGGGAGAGGTTGTGATTGTAGAGTAGGAACGCAGGCTTTCCAATCAGGGCGCTGCGCCTAGATCTTTCTCCCTTCTTTGTTTTGCGTATAGAACATAGCACCATTAGGCGTTCGGTGTGAGACATTTGATGGTTTCGAAGCTAACAACCAACCATGCGAAGAGATGGGGCGCCTCAATTCGCTCAGTTGAGCATCACGATCACGATATTAGAATTGGCTTGGTCGGGTTGGGTTGGGCAATATGCAAATGTTTCCTGTCGGCTTGCCACTCATCTCCTAACACCTGCGCCGCTGCGTTTCGTAACAGTGTCCCTCTCGTATGCAAGAGGGTTAATGTCATCTGCAAGGCTGATAATCAATGGGCTACTGTGATGTCAAGCATAAGTTGAAGTCCTGCATGGAGTATTGCCAGGAGTGGCGCGCCACCGTGATCCGTGTCGGTACAGACATTTACGGCCAATCAAAGCTAGAGCATCTATCGTCGAGAGGTATTTCATGCCAATCAGCGATGTGGTTTTCGCAACGGTTATGGATGGCAGCCAACCGGGTCATTGCCGCCTCCCGGTCAACACCTGATGGACGCATTTTGATCTGCAGCAGACAATAGAAGGAACGTGCAAAATTCATTCGTGTTTTCATTGTGTCCTGTACTCTGTATTAGTCTCGTCGCACAATGTATGGTGCCAGCCGCACATGTTCGACTCTTGCCCCTACAATCGTGCTGTAGTGACACTTGTAAGCCCCAATTTTCTTACTGTGGTCTGCCAGCCGCTTTCACGCCTGGCAGACGCTTTGTCTCGACTGCTGATACTGGGGAAAATCGTACCACCATCCCGACAACGGCTTAAAATAGAAGGACTGAGAACACATCGCTGGGAAGAAGCACAAGCGTGTGTCTGGATGATTATCATCGACTTTCCACTGACCTTCAGGGTGCGCCATCGACGTGGAACAAATAGTCCCACTAGGCTATCGTCACACCTTGGCAGGTCCGATAATCGCGATGAACTAATGATAAAATTAGGAATTTCCTGGCGCTCTCGCGATGACGAACATGAGGAGCCCTGGAACAGAGTTTGCCCCATGCTATTAGGGTGCTGATCGGAATCTCTAGATATGACTGTCCCGCTTCCCCAGCGTATCCAACTCGGCGACGGAATTGGTCCTACCCGAACCAGAGAAAACAAGCGGAAACTGTGTCTCGCTGGTGGTTGGCACCCAAACTCTCAGGTGCCGGTCATAGGCTAGGTATCCGAAATGGTGATGGTCGCGCGCCGGATAAGAGAATTAGAAGAACGCAGCAACCTGCCGGACATGCAAAAGGGAAACCGGAAGCGCAGATCAACGAACATATGTCGTTCCAGTCAGATTAATGGGCCTGGGGGATCTACTTCGATCCACACCTCGTTAGTGTCTAGGGAGAGTATATTTTTCACTAGGAGTACGGTTCAATGTAGATCTGAAGAGCAAAGCAGCGGAAAAATATTCAGTTCTAGAGAAGCCGTTCAGCTTTGAAACCACATGCTCGCAGTATTACATACTTACGCAAAAACGACCTCTCGAATTGACTCTAGAAATTCCTTTGGATCATGTGCGTACCGACCGAGAAACAGCCCATCAACACCTTCGTACCCCTTCAGCTTGGTAAATAACCCTGGGCCTGCGCTCCCTCCATATAAAATCCTCGTAACCCCCCTCCTTTCATTAAAGATAGACATTTTTCGGATACTGCCTACGACGGCGCGCACGTGCTTTGCGTCCGCGGGCTGTGATGCTCCAATTGCCCACACGGGCTCATAGGCCAAGATCACTTCTGCGTCTTCAGGCAGGCTCATCATGGCGGCTGAAATCTGGGCCGCGCACTCAACTACTGCGGCCTGTATTTTCATGTCATAATCCGTATCAGCTGATGCTGGCATCTCATCTGTGAAGGGCTTGGTAGTCTCCCCTACGCAAATCAGTGGCACCAATCCGTTTCGTATTGCACCCAAGGCCTTCCGTGCAACTATCTCGTCCGTCTCTCCAAAGAGCCGTCGCCGCTCCGCATGGCCAACCTCGACAATGTGACAGCCAACTTCGCGGAGAACGGCAGGAGACACCTCACCAGTGAGAGCACCCGTATCGTCCCAGGCAGCGTCCTGAGCGCCAACGAGAAGCGGCGTGTCGCGGACTTGCGCGACGACGCTGGTGAGGGTAATGTGATCGGGGAGGATGAAGATGTCAATGTCAGCGAGGTTAGGGGCTACATTACGTTCAGCGGAGTCTGGCGATACCTCCCCAGGCGTCGGAAACAATAGGCGGCGAACCTCATCCACGAAGGCACGTGTTCTGGCCGCTGAAAAGTACATTTTGGTGGAGACGCCCACCAGTCGACGATGAACAACCTCCATATTTCTTCTTTGGAGAGGATAACGGACAATGTTGTGTGCCTGTACGCAAGGAGACACGAGAAAAATATCTGTGATTAGCCAATTTGGAAAAATGATGGAAAAGACTTCTGTGTTAGAATAGTACTGGAATGTAGGATGATCCCAACATGCCTGACGAATTTGAAACTGTGGAACTAATGGGGGAATATCGAAACGAAACTATCCAACGTACCGTACCGTACTGTGTTTAGCGTGCTGGCCACGTCTCGTGGCACATGTGTCGGATGGGTTGTGTCTGTCTAGACGTAACGAATAGATCGCAAACGCTTATTGCGATGGTTAACTCGTTGATTGTCTATGTGATGATATTACGATCCAGCATGCTTCGGTGGGCACACCAAAGCATGCCTCTATCTACGGCTGGCTCAGTAAGCGTCAGGCACGCTCATCCCCGCAGTTGGATCCACAACATGGATCAATGAGGCTCTGATTCATGGCGCCTCTTCTTAGGCAACCAGGCCACATGCTCTCTCCTTGCGGCAGTGCATCTCGAACGAGCGGGAATCTAGAGCAGAATCCGGGGTAGAGTCTGGGCCCATATGTCGACATGTTGTGGCATGGGTTTCATGCGACCCCGTTTCGGTTACCTACCGGTACAGGTACCCGTCACCGCCACTGTGGTACTACGGCGACAATGGTCCCAGCTCCGCGCATGATGACGGTCTCCTCCCTGCTGCTGGGCCGTCTGCTGCAGTTAGCCATGCTTATCATCACATTCAACAAAGCACCATTGACTAGCCACATTGAATGACTTATAACATTCGCCTTATTAATTTCAACACGCCGGTTTCAAGGATTCAAGACTTACTGCATGCATGCCTGTGACAATATGTCACAAAGGGCCGTATAATGGGGCTTTGTATATGTCACAAGGGCAGAAAATATCTGGACTTGCTTAAGTATATTTAATTCGGGGAAGACTCTTAAGTAGAACGCGACTGAGGTATTTACGACTTAGAGATAATGTCACAAGACCATATGTCACACGGACAGTCAGGTCACGCGCTGCCAGTATGCTATTACTGGTCGCCTCACATGCTGTCACAAAGGGCCGTATAACGGGGCTTTGTCTAAGTATTGAATGATATATGTGTACACGACTATGACTGAAGTAC
>JAOYMO020049875.1:0-41371 GCA_025802455.2 Iodosphaeria phyllophila
CTCACTGCTTCGCTCCCTGCTGCTTCGCAATCGCTACTGCGCTCCCGCTGGTGCTGATGGTGAGCTGCCGGGTGGCGCCGCGGCTGAGGAGGTTGGCGACGAGCCGGAAACCGACCCGGATGACGCTGACGCCATCGAGGGTGATGAACCGCAGGGCGACGCCGAACCCGAGGGTGAAACGGTCGTCAGCTTTGGCGGCACCGATGAGCCGGGCGACGACGATGACGACGCAGCGGCCGAGGCCACCATCGCCGCGATGGGCGACGACACCAGCAACGCCGCGTTCGCGCGCATCCGCAAGGCGAAGTCGGACCTGAAGAAGCGCGTCGTGCGCGAGGAGCAGGAGAAGCTGGAAGCCCAACGCCGCACGCGCGAGCTGGAAGACCAGATCAAGGCATTGCGTCCGGCCGAGCCGGACATCGATGTGGGCAAGGAGCCCGACCCCGACGACTACGACACCTGGGACGCTGACGGCAAAGCCAAGTTCAAGGCTGAGCACGCTGAGTGGGTGCAACGCAAGATCGACGCCGACGCGCAGAAGACCAAGCGCGAGACGGCCAAGCAAGAGCAGCAGCAGCAGTGGGTCGGCCGGCTCAAAGCGGTCGACGAAGCAACTGAGTCGATGCGGCTGCAGGGCGACAAGAAGGCGGCAATGCTGACTTTCGACTCCATGTTCTCCACCGTGCAGCGCGGAATCATCATGGGCGCGCTGGACAAGCCCGAGACGTCGGCCCTGATGCGTCACGCGCTGGGCTCACAACCAGGTGCCGCGCGCGCCTTGTCGGCCATCACCGACCCCGTGAAGTTCGCCGTCGCACTCGGCGAGATGAAGGCAAAGATGACCGTCACCAAAGGCAAGAAGGCCCCGCCGCCGCCCGAGACCCGCGTCAAGTCGGGCGCCCACAGCGCGCCCGCCACCGGCGATCCGCTCGAGCGGCTGCGCGCCAACGCGCTCAAGACCGGCGACATGACACAGGTGCTGCAGTTCAAGAAGCAGCAGCGCCTCAAGGCCAAGCAGGCGGCCTAACGCCTGCGGTCCGGCGCGCCTCAAGCGCCAGGTTTCGCCCACCTCACGGGCAGGTTGAGTAGGCCCCCGTCCGGCCCTGAGCGGATGAGTCAAGCAGCGCGGCGCTAGCCGCATTCAGCACTCATTCGCATGGGAGCCATCATGGCCAATTCCTTCAACAAGGAAGAAATCGTTGCCTTCGAGAACGTCCTCGAAGGCTTCCAGGACGCCCTCGTCATCTCGCCGATGTTCGGTCGCTTCAACGTCGACGACATGACGGCCGAACGCGCCGGCAACACCGTCTGGCGCCCGCAGCCCTACATCGCCCAGTCGTTCACCGGCATCGACCAGTCGGCGAACTTCAACCGCAACTACACGCAGCTCGCCGTGCCCACGAGCCTGGGCTACAGCCACTCGGTGCCGCTGACCCTCTCGGCGACGGAACTGCGCGACATGCTGCAGCAACAGCGCCTTGGCGAAGCTGCCCTGCAGCGCCTGGCCTCCGACATCAACTTGGACTGCTCCAACCTCGCCGCTCTGACGGGCACCGTGGTGGTGAAGCGCACCACGGCTGCTGCTGGCTTCGATGACGTCGCCCAGATCGACAACGCGTTCAACCGCATGGGCATCCCGATGGACCGCCGCAATGCGTGCTACTCGTCCAGCGACTACAACGGCATGGCGTCGAACCTGGCCAGCCGCACGCTGGACAACAGCAAGTCGCTGAGCGCCTATGAGCGCGCCTACGTGGGCCGCGTGGCCAACTTCGACACCTACAAGCTGGATTACGCCTACCGCCTGACCGCGGCAACGGCCACCACGGTGTCGATGAACGGCGCCAACCAGCGCTACGTGCCGAAGGCGACCAGCACCGCGACCACGGGCGAGGTGCAGAACGTTGACAACCGCTACCAGACCATCTCGATCACGGTGGGTGGCAGCACGGTCAAGGTGGGCGACTGCTTCACCATCGCTGGCGTCAACGAGGTGCATCACATCACCAAGCAGGACACAGGCTCGCTGAAGACCTTCCGCATCACGGCCATCGTGACCGGCGCAGGCGGCACGGGCACGGTGCAGATCAGCCCGCCCATCATCGCCGCGGACTCCTCGCCGACTGATCCCGAGCTGCAGTACAAGAACGTCACCGCCACGCCGGCCAACGCCGCCGTGATCACGTTCCTGAACACGGTCTCGGCGCTGGCCAACCCGTTTTGGCAAGCCGACGCGTTCGAAATCATGCCCGGCCGCTACAAGCCGGCGATGGATTCGGGCCTGGCCGTGATGAGCGCCACCACTGACCAGGGCATCACCGTGGTCATGGCTCGTCAGGGCTCCATCGGCGACCTCAGCACCAAGTACCGCTGGGACGTGTTCTACGGCCTCGTGAACAAGCAGCCGGAAATGTCCGGCATCGAGCTGTTCAGCCAGACCTGATGGGTTGTCTCCTCCCGGGCTCGCCCCGGGTTTCGGCGGCCCGTTGCCATGCGGGCCGCCCCTTCAAGGAATGAGCATGGACCAGTTCCCCCTGATGATCTTCCGCGCGCCTGGCCGAGAGCTGGTGCACGGCGTGATGTGCGAAACGCTGGTGGTGCAGGATGACGGCGAACTGGTCGCGGCGCTGGATGCGGGCTGGACCTTCACTGCCGCCGATGCCGATGAGGCGCTGAATGATGCACGCGCCGAACTCGCCGCCGAGGCGAACGCAGCCGCACTCCAGGCTGAAGCCGAGGCCGCAGAAGCCGCCGCCAACGAGATCCGCGCGCCGCTGCTGGCGCAGATCGATGGCCTGAAGGCGCAGTTGGACTACGAAACCGAGAAGGCCGCGGGTGCGAACGCCAAGTTCGCCGAAGCATCCGACGCACTCGGGGCTGAGCAAGAAGCCCACGCCGCCACGCGCGAGCAGCTGGCCGCAACGCTGAAGCCTGCTGACGACAAGCCCGCCGTCAAGCCCAAGAAGTCCTGACATGACCACCAAGCGCGCGTTGGTCTCCCTGCTGTTCGGTGAGCTGGCTCTGGCCGGCTACGAGTTCGACATCTCGCCCGAGGAACAGCAGGACGCCGCCGCACGCGTGGAGGCGATGGTCGCGAACTGGTCGCTGGATGGCATCCAACTGCCGTTCAACTTCTCAAGCGACCTCACCAGCATCGACCTGGACGCAGAAAGCGGCGTGCCCCTGGCGCACCTGCGCACGGTCTATTGCGGCGGCGCCATCGACTACGCCGCCACGATGGGCAAGCAGGTGGCCGCCAGCACGCGCGTCGCCCTCGCCACTGGCATGAGTCGCCTCCTGCGCGGTGCCGCTTTTCCGCCGCCGGTGCAGCCGCCCAACACGCTGCCTGTTGGCGCTGGCAACAAGCGCTGGCGCTTCTGCCGCAACCCCTTCATGCCCACGCCCGACAACGGGCCGCTGCAGATCGCCGAGGACGGCGGTTTAAACCTCGGGAGCTGACCAATGTCCTCGATCAATCGCCTGTCCACCGTGGGCTCGTTGCAAGCCAGCGACCTGGTGGCCATCTTCTCGCAGACCCTGGGCAATGACGCTGCGGCGACCCTCTCCACGCTGCTGACGTGGCTCCAGGCTCAGCTGACCAGCGCCACGGCGCCGGTCACGCAGTACGCAACGCCTGGCGCGTCCGGCTTCAGCGTCACCGTCTCGCCGCCTGATGCGGGCGAGAGCGTGTTTCTTCTGCTCCAGCCGGGCGGCGCCTATGCGGCCGGCACGCTGGTGCTGCCAACCGGCATCGATGGCCAGGAAATCGTCGTGCACAGCCGCCAGGCCATCGCCACGCTGACGGTGACGCCGGCTGCCGGCCAAAGCACCAGCGGCGCGCCCGCCACGCTCGCGCAGTTCGGCTTCTTCCGGCTGCGCTTCGACCAGATCAACCAGCTTTGGGCCCGCGTGGGCTGAGGACTCGCCATGACCATCAAGCAGCCATTCGCCCCGCGCTACGGCGGCACGCAGACTCTGACCGCGAACAGCGGCAGCCAGACGGCGACCATTGACCCGATGCGGCTCAACAAGCAGCTGCGCATCCTGAACACTGGCGCCAACATCGCGCAGATTCGCACCAGCGACACGCGCAACGGCGCGGCCGTCGCCGCCACTGCCGCCGATTACCCCATTGCGCCCGGTCAAGCGACCACGATCACCTTTGACCAGCAGCATGACGCCCTGACGTACATCAGCGCGACTGGCACAACGCTGGTCATCACGCCAGGCGAGGGGTTCTGACATGGACGCCGGCTTCGGCACTCCCGTTACCGCGGCGCAGCTGCAGTCCATGCTCCTGTCCGACGCGCTGCCGCCGGCAGAAGCAACGGCCGCGGCGCCTGGCGCTGCTCTGCTCGCATCGCGCGGCGATCACTTGCACCCGCGGCTGACCAGCGTCACGGCGCACACCACAGACGGCAGCGGTGAGTTCACCGTCGCTTTCACGCGCACCTTCACTGCCACGCCGGGCATTGCCTGCACCTACGTGGAGGCGGCCGACAACCAGCCGCTGATGTTCAAGGTCAAGAGCTGGACGACTGACGGCAACGGCAACACCACCGGCTGCGTGATGAAGGCCTATCGCGCGCAGACCGTGCCACAGAACCTGGCCACGCTGCTGCTCGGCGGCGTGTTCAACCTGTTCGCCGGCAGCGCGTCGGGCGTGACCTGCTCCTGCATCGCGGTGGCCCGCTCGATCTGAGAGCCTGTGCAAGTTCCGATCCTCAGCGGCATCTACGCGGACGCGGTGGCCGACTGGCGCACCGCCTACCCGCGAAACATGATCCCTGTGCCCAAGAGCACGGGCATCTCGGACGGCTGCCTGCGGCCCGCTGACGGCATCGACCTGTTCGCCACCGGTCCCGGCACCGACCGCGGTGGCTTCAATTGGAACGGCGTTCTTCATCGCGTCATGGGCACCAAGCTGTGCCGCGTGAGCAGCGCCGGAGTGGTGACGGTGCTTGGCGATGTCGGCGCAGGCGGTACGGCACGCATCGATAACGGACCCGACTACCTGGCCATCTGGTCCGGCACGCGGCTCTACTTCTGGGACGGCGGCGCGCTGACCCAAGTGTCAGACACGGACCTGGGCGACGTCATCGACGGCTGCATCATTGCCGGCTACGCGCTCAGTACAGACGGCACCTACCTGATCGTCAACGAGCTGACCGACCGGACGCAGATCAACCCGCTGAAGTACGGCACAGCCGAATCCGACCCGGACCCGATCCTGGCCGTGGGAGAGTTGCAAAACGAGGCCTACGCCTTCGGCCGCTACACCATCGAAGTGTTCGAGAACATCGGCGGCACCGGTTTCCCGTTCCAGCGCATCGAGGGTGCGCAAGTCCCCCGCGGCGCCATCGGCACGCGCATGGTCTGCGCCTACGCGGACACCTTCGCCTTCGTCGGCAGCGGCAAGAACAACGGCCAGGGCGAGGCGCCGGCCGTGTACGTCATGAGCCCCGGCGCGGCGACGCGCATCAGCACGCGCGAGATTGACCAGGTGCTGGAGCGCTACACCGAGGAGCAGCTGGCGCTGTGCCTGCTGGAAGCCAAGGTCGACAAGGGCCACAACTGGCTCGTGATGCACCTGCCCGATACCAGTTGGGTGTACGACCTGAACGCGACCAAGCTCGTGCAACAGCCGGTGTGGTTCGAGCTGAACAGCGCCGTCGTCGGCCTTGCGCAGTACCGTGCGCGCAACCTGGTGTGGGTCTACGACCGCTGGGTGTCGGGTGACCCCACGACCGCGCAACTCGGCACGTTCAACAACACCGCCAGCGAGCACTACGGGGCGGTGACTGGCTGGGACTTCGGCACGATGGTGATCTACAACGCCAGCAAGGGCGCGATCCTGCTGGACATGGAGCTGGTCGCGCAGCCCGGCCGCGTGGCCTTTGGCGCCGACCCTGTGGTGTGGGTGTCGCACTCGCTCGACGGCGAGACATGGGGCCAGGAGCACCAGATCCAGGCCGGCAAGCAGGGCGAGCGATTGAAGCGCCTCGCGCGCCGCATGAGGGTCAAGCTGCGCAACTACATGATGCTCAAGTTCCGCGGCACCAGCGATTGCCACGTCTCGTTCGCAAGGCTTGAAGCCAATTTCGAGGCGCTCAATGGATGAGCTGAACCCCCGCAGCATCAACCGCGATGAGCTGCAGACCTTCCTACCCACGACAAAGCTCATCCGAGCCTTCGAATCGCTGTTCAAGATCGGCGCGCAGACGCCCGACGCCATCAACGAACTGATCACCCAGGTTTCCAGCCTGCAAGAAGACTCGGATTCAGCGCGCGTCGCCGCCACGGCTGCATTGGCCGGCTACGGCATGGCCTTGGCGCTGGCTCAGCAAGCCAACGACGGGCCGCCGCCCATGCTCGCGCCGTTGCTTGAGCAGGTGGAAGACCTCACGCAACGCCTCTGCGCCGCGGAGGCCGCGAACCAAACCCTGGCGAGTCGCCTCGCCGCATTTGAAGACGGGCCAAAGCCATGATCAGCACCCCCAACGTTCTCGTCGCCCCCGTCTTCCTGGCCAACGGTGCGCCGACGCTTCTCTACACGTCGCCTGCGACTGGCAAGGGCACATGGATCGATGTGACGACGGCCGTCAACGACAACGCCGGCGCACAGACCATGCAGTTGCACCTGGTGCCCTCGGGCGGGTCCGTGTCCGCAGCCAACCAGTTGACCAAGAACAAGTCCATCGGGATCGGCGTCACTGACCTCGTTCCCGAGCTGCGCGGCAAGTTCATGAAGCCCGGCGACGCCATTTGGGGCGGCGCCAGTGCGGCCAACGCCATCGCGCTGGCTGTTGCCGGCCGAGAACGCACCGACGCCTGATTGCCGCGGCAGCACCCCGCTGCCATAATCCTCACCACACCGACCAGCACCGCGCTGGCACGCTGAGACCGCAGAGCCACCAGCAGCTCACTGCCCCGAAAGGGAGAGCTGCATGGTCTCTGTCGACACCCGCCGCGCCGAAGCCCTTCGCGCCGCTTACCTTTCCCTGCTGGATCGCCTGCCCGCTGGCAGCACCTTCGACACCTTCGTCGAAGCGTCGCGCGATTGGGACTGCCATCCTGTCGACGTTGACGGCAAGCTCGTTGGCGCCGTCCTGACCCTCGGCCCCGAACTGCACGCCTGCATCCTGCCTGCTGGCTTCGGCCGCTGGCTGAGCCGGCGCGTGCTGCGCCTGGTGGACGCTGCCGTCGACTGCTACGGCTACGCCATGACGCGCGCCGCGACAGCTGCGGGCGTGGCCTTCGTCAAGCGCCTGGGGTTTCTACCGACGCGGTTGTTTCCCAGCGTGTTCCTGAAGGTCGGCCATGGGGTTTGAAGCACTCATCCCCGCGGGCCTAAGCCTTGTCGGCGGGCTGCTCAACTCGCATTCGCAGTCC
The DNA here is from genome assembly GCA_025802455.2 of Iodosphaeria phyllophila. Taxonomy (NCBI): domain Eukaryota; kingdom Fungi; phylum Ascomycota; class Sordariomycetes; order Amphisphaeriales; family Iodosphaeriaceae; genus Iodosphaeria; species Iodosphaeria phyllophila. The sequence continues at coordinate 7,393 of JAOYMO020049875.1, forward strand.
AACGCGGCCGAGAACGCGGCAGGCATTCAGGCGAACGCGGCGCAGGCCGGCATCGCGCAGCAAAACAAGCAGTTCGAAGCCATCCAGGCGCTGCTGCAACCGTTCGTGAGCGCGGGAACTGGCGCGCTCACCGGTCAGCAAAACCTGCTCGGCCTGAACGGCAACCCAGCGCAGCAATCCGCCATCGACGCGCTCAAGGCGTCGCCGCAGTTCACCTCCATGTTGCAGCAGGGTGAAAGCTCGATCCTCGCCAATGCCTCGGCCACCGGTGGGCTGCGCGGCGGCAACACGCAGTCCGCGCTGGCGCAGTTCAGCCCGCAACTGCTGGCTCAGGCCATCAACGACCAGTATTCGCGCTTAGGCGGCCTCACCAGCCTCGGGCAGAACGCGGCCGCGGGCGTCGGCAATGCGGGGCTGCAGACCGGCACCAACATCGCCAACCTGCTCCAGCAGCAAGGCGCAGCACAGGCGGGCAACGCGCTCGCCCAGGGAAAGGCGCAAGCTGGATACACGAACGCCTTCACCGGCGCTCTGGGTCAGATCGCGCCCAACCTTGGCTTCTTGTTCTCGGGCCAAGGCCTGGGTGGGGGCTTCTGATGCCGGGGCCCATTGACTACTCCATTGACGTCCAGGCGCCGTTTGATGCGGCACTGAACGGCTACAAGACCGGCGTCGCCATCCGCAACGACCAGCAGCAACAGCAGGCGTTGCAGGTGCAGCAGCAACAGCAGGCCGCGATGCGCGCCGCCTACGCCGAGACCGCGCGCAACCCGACCGCCGAGAACTACTCGCGGCTGATGCTGCTCGACCCGAAGGCAAGCGAGGGCATCCAGCGCTCGTGGACCGCGCAGAACACCGCACAACAGCAATCGCAGCTGTCGGACCTGCTTCAGTGGCAAAACGCCATCAAGACAGGCCGGTCTGACATCGTTGCCGACCAGCTGAACCGCCGCGCCGACTCGCTCGAGCAGCAGGGCGGCGGTGCGCCGACGCAGCAGTCGCAAATCCTGCGCACGCAGGCGAAGCTGGCCGTTGAGCATCCCGAGTTCGCGCTCGGAACCATCAACGCGCTGCTGCAGGCCAACCCGCTGTCCAAGGACGCCGCAGAGACCGCGAGCAAGATGGGCACCGAGCAGCGCGCGCAGGCCGAGGCGCCCGCCGCGCTGCGCAAAGCCAACGCCGACGCTGGCGCTGCTGAGTCGGACGCGTCCACGAAGGCCGTCACCGCCCAGTTCGCCCACCAGAACGCCGTGGCCGACCTGGAGAAGAAGGGCTGGGACGTCAAGAACATTCAGAGCGAGATCGGTTACCGCAAGGAATCGAACCGCATCGCTGCGATGAACGCAGCCATCTCGCGCACGACCAACGACCTGAAGCGCCAAGAGTTGCAGCTGCAGGTGGACAAGGCCAGCCAGGCGCTGGCGCAGTCGGTGCGCGACAAGGCGGCCGACGCAGAAGGCGCCGCCACCACCATCGACAACTCGCTCAACACCATCGAGCGCCTGAAGCGCAACGCCGGGCTGAACGACGTGCTGGGCTCGCTCGAAGGCAGCGACTACTACCCGACCAACTGGGTGCAGGGCGCGGCCAAGGTGGCGAACCTGGGCAATCCGTTCTACACGCCCAGCTCGGGCGACGACCGGGCCGACGCGAAGGCGCTCATCCAGACGCTGGGCTCGCAGGCCTTCCTTTCCCAGGCATCCAACCTCAAGGGCATGGGTGCACTGTCCAACGCCGAGGGCGAGAAGCTGCAGAGCGCGCTGACGAACCTGTCGCGCCAGCAGTCAGAGCCCCAGTTCCGCGCGAACCTGGATGAAGCGGCGCGCCTGCTCAACAAGAGCCGCGAGACCCTGGCCAAGCGCAGCGGCATCCCTCTTGGCAAGCCAGACACGCCAGCCGCCCCGGGTGCGCGACCGCCCATCGACAGCTTCTTCAAGCCTCCGGGGAGCTGACGCATGCCGTTCGACGTCGCAGGCGCACGCAAGGCTGGCTACACCGATGCCGAGATTGCCGACACGCTGGCCAAGTCCAGCGGGTTCGACGTCGCCGGTGCACGTGGCGCGAAGTACAGCGACAGCGAGATCATCGCCAAGCTGTCCGCGGGCGCGCAGCCGTCAGCTGCCGACCAGATTCCAGGCATGGGGCCTGCGCCTGTCGCGCGCCCCGCGCCAACTCTCGGCCAGCGCGCAGTCGGCGCCGGTGAGGCGGCCCTCGCCACCATCAGCTCGCCCATCGCGTACCTCAACGGTCTCGCCGGTGGCGGCAATGCGTTCGTGAAGCGCCTGCTTGCCGAATCGCTCGGCGGCGAAAACCCGCAGCAGTACGACCCGGGCGTCGCGTTCGATCAGGCATCGCAGGCCGTGCAGTACACCCCGCGCACCGAGCAAGGTCAGGAGCAGGCCGGCGCTGTGGCGGACGCGATGCAGGGACTTGCACCCCTGGCTGGGCTCACCGGCGAACTGGCGCTCATGGGCCAGGCCAACAAGCTGGGGCGCAACGGCGCAACGGCGCCCACCACGGCGCGCGCCACTGCCGAGGGCGTCGCCCGTGACGCCGGCGCAGTCGTCAGCCCTGCCGCGGGTGAGGCTGCCGCTGCCGGCGTGAGCAAGGCCATCGACACCGCAGCCAAGGCGCCGGCGTTCGTCCGCGACGCTGCCGCCGCGCTGCCGCAGCGCACGCGTGAACTGATCTTCGGCGCCGACGAAGCGGCCCCGACCGCCGGCACCATGGGCAGCGCTGGCGCCGCGGCCACCGACAAGGCAACCCAGCGCATCACCACCGCCGAGAGCCTGGGTTTCACCGGCGATAAGGCGCTGACCACCGGACAGGCGACGCGCGACTTCGCGCAGCAGCAGTTCGAGCGCGAGCAGGCCAAGAACGGCAGCACCGGGGCGCCGCTGCGCGACCGCTTCGCCAACCAGAACGCGCACCTGATCGCCAAGCTGGAGTCGGAGATCGATGAGACCGGCGCGCAGGCGCCCAACACCCGCGAAGCCGCTCGCACGATGGACACCGCACTGGTGCAGGCCGCCGCGGATTCGAAGCGCAGCTTTCGTCGCGCCTACCAAGCCGCAGACCAGGCGGGAGAACTGCGCGAACCGGTGAACCTGGACACGCTCGTCAACCACCTGAACGAAGCCGCGCCCGAGGCGACGACTGCGCCGCTCATCAGCACCGCGCGCAACCTGGTCGTGAAGCTGGGCATCGCGCGAGAAGAGGGCGGCAAGCTCGTGCCCAACCGCGCCGGCACGCCCGACACGCTGATGAACACACGCGCGCCCAACCGCACGACGCTCAAGACGGCCGAGACGCTGCGCCAGGCGATCAACCGCAACATCGACCTTGAGCCGACGAACATCCGTCAGGGCACGATCATCAAGCAGCTGATCGACGAAGCCACCGAAGGCCAAGGCGGCGACCTGTACCGGACGGCGCGCAAGGAGCGCCAGCGCCACGCGCAGCTGTTCGAAGACAACGCCATCGTCTCGGACCTGCTGGCCAAGCGCCGCGGCACGGCCGACCGAAAGGTGGCGCTTGAGGACGTGTTTCAGCGCACGGTGCTGAACGGCGACCGCGACTCCATCGGGATGCTGCGCCGCACCTTCGATGTCAGCGACCAGCGCGCCGGCTTCAAGCCTGGCACTGAGGGCCCCGGCGCGCAGGCATGGCGCGAGGTGCAGGGCTCAACGCTGCGCCACCTGCTGGAGAAGGCGACCGAGAACGTCGGCAAGGACGTGGCGGGCAACGACATCTTCTCCCCGGCCAAGCTGCACCGAGAAGTCACGGCGCTGGACCGCGACGGCCGGCTTGACTTCATCCTCGGCAAGCAGCGCGCGCAGCTCGTGCGCGACCTGAACGAGGTCTCGCGCGACGTGCTGACCTCGCCGCCGGGCTCGGTGAACACCAGCAACACGTCGTCCGCCGTGCTGGCCGCCATCGCCGAGGCCGGGATCACCGGCACCGTGACGGGGCTTCCTCTGCCGGTCCTCTCGACGCTCAAGGCTGCAAACCAGTTCGTCCGGGACGTGAAGTTGCGCAAGCGCATCAACGCCGCGCTGACCGGCACCCAGCGCCCAGCTGCAACGCCCTGAAAGGCAGACATGCTCGCCACCCAGCAGCCCTACATCCAGTTCTTCGACAACGACGGATCGCCCCTGGACGGCGGCCGGCTGTACTACGGCGTCACGAATCAGAACCCGGAAACCAGCCCTGTCGCTGTGTACTGGGACGCCGCCGGCACGCAGCCCGCAGCGCAGCCGATCCGCACGAAGAACGGCTACCCCGTGCGCAACGGCACGCCGGCCCTGGTGTTCATCGGCTCCGACTATTCGCTGTCGGTGAAGGATGACCGCGGCCGCCTGCTCTACTCCGCGCCAAACTCGGCCGAGTACAGCAACGACCAAACGCTGTTCGATCTGATCACGAACTACATCGTCAGCGTGGCCGCTGCCGCGGGGGCGTCACTGGTCGGCTTCATGCAGCTCGGCAGCTCGTTCCTGCGCACGGTGCGGGACAAGCTCTATGAGAACGCATCCGGCCAGGACTTCGGCGCCGATGCGACTGGTGCGGCGCCTGCCGGCGTGCAGATCAACGCAGGCCTGACCGCTCGCACGTGCATTGACCTCGGGACTGGTACGTACAACATCAACGATGGCCCGCTGCTGATCCCGGCCGGCAAGTCGCTGATCGGGCAGGGCGCCACACTCACCGTGTCCAACGACAAGGTTGCGGTTCGTCTGCTGGGGCAAAGCTCGCGCCTCAAGGGCGTGAAGATCGCCTACAGCGGCACCGTGACCGTCAACTCTGTGGGGGTGCAGATCGGCGACGGCGCCAGCAACGCGCGGCAATCCATCGTCGAGAACGTCACGGTGACCGGGGCGTGGTTCAACTTCATGCCCATTCAAGGCAACCTGGCGAAAATCCTTTGGTGCTCGTCGGTTTCCGCCAAGAAGGACGGCCTGCACTTCGACAATTCAACCGTCGATTGCAACATGCTGACGGTGCTGTCATTCGACGACAACGCCGCGGGGCAAGACGGCATCCACCTGGCGGGCGGAACTGGCGTGAGCGAGCCCACAAACCCGCGGTCGAACGTCTTCATCGGCTGCTCGGTGCAGGGGGCGACGCAGCACTCGTTCTACTCCAACACGCCGAAGAACACGCTGAAGGGGTTCTACTCCGAAGGGGCCGGCGGCAAAGACGTCTACCTTGACACCTACGCCTACAGCCACGACATCGAGCTGGTCGAGGGTGGCACGTTCACCAACGTCCCGGGCGCGGCCGGCGGATCGCGCATCACTGCCCCCAACCCGGACGCATCGACTCGTCGGATCGAGGTGCTCAAGTACCTGTTCGGTGGCGGCACTGGCGTGGGCTTCGCCCTGGCCGACAACGACGGGACGGCCGGCATCATCAACTTCGAGAAGCGTGGCGCGCGCAACCTGACGATTGCCTGCAGCGGGTCGTCTGCCGCAGCACAGACCAGCCTAGTCAACGACGTGGGCGGCCAGGTGCACCAACTCGGCGTGGGCGGGAACGTCTTCCCGCTCGTTGACAACATGTACACGATTGGCACGGCATCCCTGCGCCAGTCCATCATCTTTGCAGCAACCGGCGCCATCAACACGTCCGACGAGCGTGAGAAGCAGGAGGCGCGCGCGCTGGCTGACGCCGAAAGGGCGACCGCCGCAGCCCTGAAGACCATGGTGAAGGCCTACCGCTGGAAGGATGCCTTCGCCAGGAAGGGCGACGCTGCGCGCTGGCACTTCGGCTGGATCGCGCAGGAAGTGATCGCCACGTTTGAGTCGCACGGCCTCGACGCCTTCAGTTACGGCTGCTGCTGCTACGACCAGTGGGACGAGACGCCCGAAGAGCTCGACCCCGAAGGCAAGCTGATCACTGCATACCGCCCGGCCGGCGACCGCTTCGGCGTGCGCATGGACGAGATCCTGGCTTTCATCATCGGAGCAACTTGATGAACACCTACCGCTTCACCCCCGACCCGATCAACGACCCGGAGGCCTTCCAGGAGTTCGACACCGACGTTGAGCTGACGCAGGTGGAAGGCGTCATGGTGCTGGTCAGCCCGCGCACGGGTGGCGGCGGGCCGGGCGAAGAATGAAGCTCGCCGCGGCGCTCTTGCTGCTGGTCGTCGGCTGTCACTTCAGCTACGACCTTCTGGCCCAGGGCTACCAAGACCCGGGCGCAGCAGCGCGCGCGATCTTCTACATCGCACGCGGGCTAGAGGGCGCTGCGCTGTTCACCATCATTGCTTGCCTAGCCAAAAACAGGTGGGTTCTGGCCGTCTGCATCTTCGGCATGTTCGAAGAGAGCCAGACGGCCATTTGTAGGGCCGCCAAGCCCATCGCAGAAAGGCCGGCCGTCGAGCTGTTTCAAGGCCTCTGCGGTTCGCCTTGGTACGGGGTTGGCCTGTTCGTCGCACTGCTGTTGGCCGTCATGTTGGCCGACCGCCTCAAAGAAAGCCCCGCATGAGCTTGGAAGACCTCGTGAAGTCGCCGGACACCGCCGGCACGGTTGGTGCGCTGCTCGGCTGGCTCAGCGCGCCAGGCGGGACGTTGCGCGAGCAGCTGTTCAACGTCGGCGCCGGACTGGGTGCGGCGATCTTCCTGGCCCCCTACATGGCCGAGCGCGCCGGCTTCGAGTCGCAGGCCGGGCGCATGGCCTTCGCGTTCATCGTCGGCCTGGTCGGCATGAACATCATCCCGAAGCTCCTGATCGCCGCCAAGCGCGCGGACTGGTCCTCGTTCTTCCCCGCCAAGAAAGGCAAGCCATGATGCTGGCCCTGTTCGCTGCTGTCCTTGCCGGGGCGCTTGCCGCGGCCCTGGTGTGCAAAGCCATCCGCAATGCGCTGTGGGTCGACCTCATGGCCGGCGTCGGCGCGCTGGTGGGTATCTGGGCCTCAGCCTCGCTGGCGGGCCAGCAGGGCTGGATGACGATTGCCGGCGGCGTGGCCGGCTTCGGCGCCGTGGTGGGGTGGCTGAGGTTCAAGGCGGTTCGGTCATGAAACGCGCCACCCTCACCCGCAGCCCCACCACCGACGAAGGCACCTTCGGCATGCTCCGACTCGACGACGGCCGCGACATGCACACCTTGGAGCTGCCATGGCGCGACAACGCGACCGGCAGCAGCTGCATCCCCGTGGGCGCGTACCGCTGCGAGATGGTCAACAGCCCGAGCAAGGGTCGCGTCTACGGCGTTCTGAACGTCCCCGGCCGCAGCCACATCCTCATCCACGCCGGCAACTGGGCGGGCGACAAGGCCAAGGGCTTCAGGTCCGATCTGCTCGGCTGCATTGCCCCAGGCGATGCCGTTGGGCGGCTGGAAGGGCAGATGGCGGTGATCTACAGCAAGCGTGCGCTTCACGACCTTGAGACGTGGGGCGATGGTGAGCCGTTTGACTTGGTGATTGCGTGGCAATGATCCCCTCCTGGGCCATCAAGCTCCTGGCCGGCCTGGTGCTGCTGGCCGGCGCTTGGTTCCACGGCTACCGCCACGGCACGGTCGCGGTGCGCACCAAATGGGACGCTGAGAAGGCCCAGCAACTCGCTGCGGCCAACGCCGAATTCAACGGCCGCACCAAGCGGCTACAGGAGAACGCCGATGCAGCCGAACTCAAGCGCCGTCAGGCTGAAGCTGACGCTCGCGGCCTTCGCGATCAGCGCGACAGCCTGCTCCACGCCGCAACCGGTGCCGGTCAGCGTGCCTGTGCCGCCGCTGCCGCCGGCGGGCCAGCAGCCTCCGACCCCGATGTGGTGCCTGCCGACCTGTTCCGCAGCGTTGAAGAGCGCGCTGAGCAACTGGCAGGCACGGCTGACGCCGCCAGAATCGCCGGCCAGCTCTGCGAGAGCGCCTACGGGTCGCTGACCGCGCCCAGGTAATGCGCTCCAACTGCTGGATAGCCGCACAGATTTTCTATTGGCGGTTGAAGGCGAGAGGAAAAGAACCGTACTTTCTCAGCAGGGCATCCAGAAAAGCGCCGTGCCCGCACTACTTGGTGGGATGGCGCACGCGCTCTGGCCTGCTTCGTGTCGTGAGCTTCAAGCCCGTCGAACCCATCAAGCGCCGATTCCCGCCGCTGCTCTTCAGGGGCAAGATGGTGCGCGGGGATTGGCCGGACACGGTGGTGGGCGAGGGGTGAAGGGCGGCCGGCGCTGATCTCCGGCGTGCTGCTTTCCGATATTGCCAAGCTCGGGCACGACGGCGCGCCTCGGGTCTCACATTGCAGCAGTAGTGCAAACCACGCGCATCAGCCTGCGCAATCGCCCTTCACATCATCCGGCAGGGCTTGATTCCTGCTTGCCGCGTCGTCATCGTTACAGCGGCCCGGCTGGAGTTGAACCAGCTTGCGTTGTCCTAGAACACGTTTCCCCGTGACGGGCCCGTCCTTCCGGGCTGCGGATGATGTGAAGGCTCCGGCTCCGCTCGCCGGATAGGGGTGTCAGCGGGCCGGGCGGTACTGCTGCTTCGGTGCCCGGCCGCTGACTTTGCCGTCATCCACTCGACGGCTAGGGAGCGCCAAGGATAGGCGCGCGGATGGTCTTTTCCCAGCCATCCAGGTACGACGCGAGCGACGTTGCATCGACCCCGGCCAGTTCGGGAAAGAACTCGGCCATGGAAAACGCCCCGAGCCTGATCCGCTGGCGGACTTCAGCAACGAGGCGTTGCGCGTACTTGAGGTTCGGCGGCGTTGGGGGCAACGTGACGCCGGCCCTCCTGAGCGTCAAGCGGTAGGGCTTGCCGCCGTAGGTGAATGCGACCTGGATCGACGTTTCACGGGCGGTGATGCCATCCCCGCTTCGACCCATCGCTGATACCCCTCCATGATGATCAGCCGCCTGCCGTCGCGGGCTCGCGTCCACAGCTCGCCTTCAAGCCAGACGCCGGAGTCTATCTTCGTGTTGATGGCCCGCTCGGTGTAGCCGGTCAGCTCGGCGACTTTGTCGATGGTGACGTAAGGGGCGTAGCTCATGGTCAGCCGGCCTCCTGCGCCGGGGCGGTCCTCAGCCACTCAGGCAGCGGCGCCCAAATGACCGGCGTGTAGATGGTCATCCATTCGCTCGGCGTCTCAACGACCCAGCCATCGCGGCTGTGAAGCATGGCGATGCACGGGCCTTCCATGCGCTTGGTGGGGCCGACGAGGATTCGCACGTCCTTCGGCGCCTCTGCAATCGGCAGCCACTTCGGCGCGGCGCGGGCGGTGGCGGCTTGCCATGCCTTGAGCGCCAAGTGGCACGGGAACTCGTCATAGCAGCCGCGCTGCTCGCTCCACGTGCCCTCAAGCATGTGGACCTCCAGCAGCCACGCCTCAAACTCCTCGCGCATCTGTTCAGTCATGGCTGGGCTCCTTCACGCCGAACTCGGCAAGGATGGCTGAGGCAGCTTTGTCCAAGCCAGCATTGAACAGAGACACGTCGGATTCGTGGCGCAGTCGTTGCAGCAACTGATTTTCGTCGCCCTCATCCATGGCGGCCCGCACGCGCTCTGCCGCATGCTTGGCGCGGCTCAGGTCTTGCATCTGGTCGCAAATCTCCGCGCACCGCTTGGCCACAAGCTGGGCGAAACGCTCAAGGGCGGCGCGCTCAAACGGTGGCATCGCATTCCAGTCGCCGCCAGCCTCGCGGGCCATTGCTTCAAGCTGCGCGTTCATTTCGTGTCTCCCGTGGATGCGGCAGCGCCATCAAAAATAACCGCCTCTCGGTTTCCGATGCTGCCCAGCGGCGGCAGATCCAGCACGACGCAGAGCGAGCGCTCGACCACGAGGTCAGGGTTTGCGCGGGCGGCGTGCTTCGGCGGCAGGGAGTCCAGCTCGGCGGCGGTGAACGGCACGGCATCGCGACGGCGCTGGACGTAGGTGCCACGCTTAAACATCGCCGGGTAGTCGTTCCAGTTGACGCCCTTGGCGTGCAGCATGTCGTGCTTGTCGCGGCTGTTCTTGCCCTGCAGCGCTTTGTGGCTGTAGTGGGCTGACGCGGCCATGCTGACGCTGTTCTTTGTGGCATCCCATTCGCGCCAAAGGAAGACGTTGGCGCCCTCGGTGCGGTTCGGCACGCTCCAGACGCGGGCGTCGAACGTCGGCAACCGGTCGGCGTACTCGGGCATGCTCTTCGCAACCAGCCGGTAGAAGGCCAGCGTGGCCTGCGCTGCGAGCTGGCTGGTCATCTTGGCGACGCGGCCATCGAACCAAATTTGGCTCTGCATTGTGGCGCTGTGCCAAGCCAGCGTGATTTCGTCGCTCTGCGTGTAGCCCATGCAGGCGCCAGTGTCGCGCACCAGAGCGGCAGTCGTGTCCAGCATCGCGGCGGAGAACCGCGCGTCGAACGGGCGATCCATGCCGCGTGTGAAGCTATGAAAGGCGCGGCCGTCGATGCGCGCCAGCACGGGCAGCAGCGGCATTAGGCGGCGGCCGGCCTCGTGGCTCTCGTAGAGCTTCATGCGGTCGCCAAGGTCGTCAAATCTGCTCATGTGTTGCTCTCCTGGCTGCGGGCGCGGATGGCGGCGTCAATGGCGGCGTCGACTTGATCTGCCGTCCAGCAGTTGGCGAGTTCGATCATCATGTCGGTCATCTCTTCGTCGGCTTGGTTTGCATAGTCGTCGCGCCAGATTCGATACCGCTCGGCATCCCAGCGCAGCTCTGCCACCTCCGCAGCCAGCCTATCCCGCTCCTTTTCTGCCGCTGCCAGGTCAACGGCATCGCGCAGCTTCTCGGCGAGGAGGCGGTCTCGCTCTTGCAGGAGCGCGGCGCCGGAGGGGGCGGCGTCGGCAGCCTTCCGCTGGCGCTCGATAACTTCCATCCACCGCTTTCTGGTCTCGATGTTCAGGTCAAGCCACGTGACGTCGGCCGGATGTTTGACGCGGTATGCGCGCATTGCTGCAAGCTCACAGCGCCTGACGGGCGAGTCGAGCAAAATTGCGATGGGGTCGTCTGCCAATTTCTCCGCGCTCATGTCGGCTCCTTGTTCTCTGCGTTGACGGCGGGCTCGTCGTCTTCGTCGATGCCCTCTTGCTCGTCAGTGCTGAACGAGAACGACACACGAGTCGTGACGGTGAAATCGCCGTCGCACGAGGGGCAGCACACATCGTGCTCCCCTTCCTCGTACAGCTTCCACCAATCGTTGTCGCCGACTCGGCACTCGGCAGCGCAATGCGGGCAGCGCGGGTTGTCGTTGGCCCAGAAGTCGGTGGGGAAAGGGCCGTCCTCCGCCCTGGCGCGCTTCAGTGCGGCAAACTTTTCAGCCATCACGCACCTCCCTGGGCCTTGGGAGCGGCGGCGAGCATGGCGCGGTAAACCTGGGCCATCGTGCTGTCGCTCCACGTGTCACCCATGCCGGGAAACTCCGTCAATCCGGTTCGTGCCGCGTGCAGCATCAGCACGTTGTTGATCGTTCGCACGCCGGGGCAGGCTTCCGTTGCAACAACCATCGCTTCAGTTGGCTCAACCGGCACCAGCGCGAACCCGGGCGGAGCTGCTGGGGTGGCGGAGAGGGCTGCGCGGGCTTGCCACCCCTCCCACATGCACTGAATGTTGTCGTGCACGTAGTGCGGCTGACCCCAGTCGTCGTTGATCCAGCTCAAATCGAACTGTCGATGTTTGGCCTCAAACGCCACCCGCTCCTCAGCCACAGCAGGGGCTGGCTGGGGTGCTGCGGGGGATAGGCGCATCGCGTGGACAACCTTCTTGAGCGCGACATCCACCTTGTCCACACCCAACTCAATGCCGGCCATTTTGCACATGTACTTGAACAGGTAGCGGTTGGTCGGATGCGTTTCCTCGCACTCCGCCGTCCCCGCCTCGGTCAGGCCGTTGGGTGAGATGGCTTTTTCAAGTGCGCGCGATAGCCACCGAATTCGGTCCTTGACCGCGGTCATCCAGGCGATAGGCGAGTGACCGGTGCCGGCGATGATCTGCTGCGGCGTGGGGCGAACGTCGTAGTTCATGAACGCGCCGTTGGCCAACGCATCGTCGGTCAGATTGCCCATAACCAGCGCCGCGCGCTCGCAGTCATAGCGGTCGCCGTGTGGATCAACCTCGCCGTCAGTGCGCCAATTCGACGAAGGCGTGCCCACCTTGTTCGCAGCCACCGCTTCGGCGGCGCACTGCTGGCCGTAGGTGCGCAGCTGGTCGGCGGTGTAGGCGGCGTCGCCGATGACTTCTGAACCTCCAAAGTGGTCTTCGTCTTCCTCCCATTGGTAATAGAGGAAGTACGAGGTTTCAGGCAGCGCCGGCAGTGCGGGTGTGGTCGGGTTGGTCATCTTCTCTCCTTCAGAGCTTCGACAGCTGCGCCCAGAAGGCGCAGTGATCGGGGTTCGTTAGAAGGTAGTGGGCTGCGCGATGCCGCGGATCACGGCCATGAAGCCGCGCTGCAGGTCGGTCGCGCCGATGGATACCCAGCGCTGATCCAGCGGCGGCTCTTCTCGCTTCACATCGAATTGCGAAGGGGCGCCCTTGCTGTCGTAATGCCCGCGCAGCTTGGCGATCCAGGCGCCGCATTGCTCGGCCAGTTCCTTGCCTTCGTTGATGAGGGCCTGCTCTTCGGCGCTCAGCTGGCGATAGCCCTTGATGCTGGCCTTGATCTCGGGGATGGGCGCTGCCGCCCCGCTGGTGTTCTGGTTGGTCTCTTGGGTCATGGTTGCCTTTCAGGCGTGGTGGTGAATAAGAAAGGGCGGCCCTTGCAGGCGCATCGCGGGAAAGACGAAGGGAGGGAGGAGCTAGCAGTCCGCGGTGCTGGTGGCGCCCTGGGAAGGGGTTAGGCCAGGTTCAGCACGTGCGCGCTGATGGCCTTGCAGATGGCCGGGAAGTCGGCGCCGCGATAGATGTGCGAGGTCTTTTCCTTGCGCGCTTCGAAGCCCAGGCCCGACAGGAATTCAGCCGTGACGACAAAGCCCAGGCGGGCGCCGAGCTGGCCGAGGGTCACGGGCGGCAGTTCTTCCGCGGCGGTCACGACAACCTGGGCTTCGGCCTCCGGGATCGCGACGATTCGCGTGATGGGCCGAGCTACCGGGGCGGGCGCCTCGGCAACAGGCTCTGGCTCCGGCGCCGGGGGTGGCGATGCTGCCTCGAGCTGGGCCTGCAGTTCGGCGCGCTGGCGCTCCAGGTCGGCGGCGATAGCGGCCAGCCGGTCGGCCTCGGCCTTGTTGGCGGCGGCGACGCGCTCAGCCTCGGCGCGCGCTTCGGCGACGCGGATAGCTTCGGCTTCGGCAGCTTCGACGGTAGTCAGTTCGTCAAGCATCCGCTCCAGCGTGACGGCCTTCTGATCTTCGGCGCGGTCGGCGAACTCCTCCCAGGCGGCGCGGTCGATCACGATGGCCCGGATCTTGGCGATGCCGCCCTTGATGCGGGCGGCCGTCATGCCGGGTTCGCGCACCTTCTCGGCAGGGGCTGCGAGCTTGGCCAAGGCATCGCGGTGTGCCTGCACGCGCGCCGCTTCCTTCTCGGCGGCTGCGACTCGCTCGGCTTCCAGCTCCGCTTCGCGGGCTTCGATCTGCGGCAGGATCAGGGCGTCGAGGCTGGTGTACTCGGCCTCGAAAGCCAGCAGCTCCTTACCGACCTCGCCGCTGACCGTGTTGAGCTGGCTCTTCACGTCCTTCGTGGTGGCGCGGGCGTCGGCCAGAGGCGCGCCGATCAGGCGCTGGCGCAGACTGCGCGTTTCCTTGATCTTGGCGGCCGTCGACAGGTCGTGCTGCACGCCGGCCAGCGTCTTGCGGGTGTCGGCCGCGGTCTGGCGCCACGGGCCGAACTCGGCAATCGCAATTTCGCGAAGCGCGGGCTTCTTCTCGGCGACCTCGCCAGATTTGGCGGCAACGATGGCGCCGGACTGCTCCGCCGGGGCTTCAACATCGAGCGTGGGGAATTCGATTGTTTCCATGGTGGTCCTCAAAAGTCCAGTTCTGCGAGCGCCTGGGCGACAGGCGCCGGGATGGGTTCGGGCGGGGTGAGCGCATCGCCCCAGGGCGGCGGCTCGGCGGCAACTTCGGTCGGGGCATCCTTCGCGGCGCCGCTCATCTTTTGGGGCGTGCGCAGAACCTCGGTGAAGCCATCCACCAGCCGCATGAAGCGAACGAGGCGCGACTCCAGCTCTTCGATGGCGTTCTCATTGCGATAGATGCGCTTGACGAACAGGTCCTTGCCAACCGACGCGAGCCACGGGCAATAGACGATCAGGTCGCAGTACTTGCGGCCGGTGATCCACAGACCGCCGTTAATCTGGTCGATGTACTCAAGGTGCGCCGCCTCGGGGTGTTGCCAGACCTCGCCCAGCTTGTCGCAGGCGAGCGGGCACTTGATCTCTATCAGGCCGTCGTCGTCGCGGAAGCCATCAGCGCTGTAGCCGAAGCGTTCGTCATCGGTCAGGATCAGGCTGACGTCTTCCACCCATGCGCCGGTGCGTTGTTCGTACACGGCCCGGGCGCGCGGCTCCAACTCCTGGCCGCGGCGCATCGCGTAGGTCACGAAGGTGTCGTCCAGTGGCTCGCGGGCGATGGTTTCCATTGCGATCAGCCAGGCGTACTTGATGGAGGTATCGCTCGGGCGCGAGGTGTCGACGCCCGCCAGCGCCAGTTCAATGGCCTCGGCGCGCGGCTTGGACTTGTAGCCAGCATCCAGCATTGCCGACGCCTCGCTTTTGCCGGACTTCAGCGCGTTCACGTAGGCCTGCTGCTGCTGAGTGAGGCCGCCGACAACGGCGACGGCGTCGGAATAGCGACTTGCCGTGATGACGCCGCAACGGGCGCGCAGCCAGTCGTCCGACCCTTGAGGATGGTTCAAGACGATCATTGCTGGGCCTCCGCGTCCGCCTTCTTGGCCGCGGTCTTCAGCGCCTTGGCGTGCTGCGCCCAGAAGGCGTCGGGCGGTGGCGATTTCTCGTAACGCGCGCGCAGGGCTGCTGTGCCTTCCATTGCCGCGGCGCGGAAGTCGTCAAGCAGCGGGTCCACATCGGGGCCGCCGTTGCCGTCGTCGTCCTCGCCGCCTTCGGCCACGCCCAGGATCGACTTCAGCGTGTAGCGCTCCAGATAGGTCTCGGTGCTCTGGCGCGCCTGCATGGCGTTTTTCGCGCCGCCGGCATCAGGCGGGCCGCCCATCGAAACGGACTCCGAATGGCCGCTGACATGCTTTAGGTAGCACGTGACCTCGATCCAGTCCTTGTCATCCCGGGTGCGCTTCCACCATGTGCTCAAGCCGAACTTGGACAGGGCCGGCGTCACGGCATCCACCACGGCGAACAGCTCGGCGTAGGACTTGCCCCGCAGCGGGCCGTCACCGACCTTGCGGTTTTTGATGATGCGGATGGCCTCGGCCTTGAAGGAGGCGAACGCTTCGTTGAAAGACTGCAGGTTTGCCTTCGCATCCATGCGGTCCTTCAAGTCCATGGCGCGCTCGATCTGGTCGAAGTCGAGGCCGCGATCCATCAGCGAGAGCATGAAGGCCTCACCCTTGGACATAGCGAGCGAGGCGCCCGGCTGCACGACCGGCGTGCGCGACAGCTTCTGTTGATCCTGCGCGTCCTCTTCGAGCGCGATGACTTCTGCGTGATCCATCAGAGTTTCTCCAGCAATCCATCCGCTCCCATTTGGAGCAAGAGCACCGCTGCCAACAGCAGCAGCGCGGTTTTTGGGTGGCGTGTAAGCCACGTGTTCAGAGGCCAGGGGTCGCGGCTCATTTGCTCCACTCCGCCCAGATGTAAAAGGCCCAGCCAGCGATGCCGCAGACCAGCCCGAACAGCGTGGGGCGAACCCACCAAGTCCACCGGTCGCCGGAATCGGCCACAGCCTCGGCGCCGATCTCGCTGCAAGCCTCGGCGGGCATGGGGGGGGACATCGTGCAGGCGCTCCTTTGCGCGGGCGCGGATTTGCTCATAGGTGTCTCGGCCATAGAACGCCTGCACCGTCGGGTGCGCGCGCTCAAACGGCGGCGCGCAGCTGTCATGCACCGTGGCCTCGGTGTGCGCGAAGTCGGGGTGACCCAGCAGGTACGACAGCGGCGCGTCGTCGGGCTCGTAGGGGCGGCAGGTGTTCATGCCTCGACCCCCAGCGCGCGAAGCTGTTCAACCAGCGTCTCGGCCTCGTCGCTCAAGGCCTGATGGCCCAGGCTGCGCGCGTCGTCGTGAGAGAGGCGCCAGACCTCTTTGCTGCCGACTTGGAACACGACGTTGCAGATGTTCGTGTTGCCGAACTCCGAGCGCGCTTGGCGCAACGCGGTCAGCTTCTTCGCCAGCGCTGCGGCTTGGCTGATGTTAGAGAGCTTCATACCCCCTCCAGATCGCAAGTCGCCACCAGCGCATCGGCGAAGTTCTCGCCGTGCTGCTCTGCCAGGGTCTCCAGCACCTTGCGGCCGCCTTCGTCGCGCATCAGGATGGCGATGACCTGGCCGCAGAGGCCGCGGTTGCGCTTCGTGTCCAGCTCCTGGCCGAAGACGTCGATCAGCGAGGAGCGGCGCAGGCGGTCAAGGTCGGTGGGCGCGCCGACGAAGGTCAGCAGCGGCAGCGCACAGGCGGCCATGTATTCCTCGGCCAGTTCGCGTTTTACCAACTCCGTGCGCTCGCCTTCAACACGCGCCTTGCGGGCGTAGTCAGACTCGCCCGGCCGGCGGTCAAGGATGGGGTGGGGGGCGCCCATGTCAGGCTCCCTCGGCGGCGCGACGTGCCTTGCGTTCAGCGGAGCGGCGGTTGCTCTCTTCGATGTCGGCGACGTACTGACGGTCTTCCAGCCACTTCATCGCCTCTTTGCCGCCGCGGAAGAACATCTTGGCGGCGACGGGCGCGGCCAGAACCCCGGCAATTTGCGTGTCACCGTGGTTGCGGATTTCAGGGTTTGTGGAGCACACCTGCAGCCAACCCGCCATGCAGTGAGTGGTGCCGCACAGGGTCTCTTCCGCGCACGTGCGGCCCCGCCACTCGTTGTCACCGTGCCAGTGGCTCATCTGCAGCCGCGTTTTGTCGTCCATGACGATGGCGCGCACCTTGTCCAGGTTCTCGATGGACTCGGCGTCGGAGGCGTGAGCGACGGCATCGCTCAGGTCGGCACCGCTCAGGTCGGCACCGCGCAGGTCGGCACCGCGCAGGTCGACACCGCGCAGGTCGGCACCGCGCAGGTCGGCACCGCTCAGGCCGGCACCGCGCAGGTCGGCACCGCTCAGGCCGGCACCGCTCAGGTCGACACCGCTCAGGTCGACACCGCGCAGGTCGGCACCGCGCAGGTCGGCATCGCTCAGGTCGGCACCGCTCAGGTCGGCACCGCCCAGGACGGCACGCGCCTCGACCGCCTTCTCCAGCGCATGGCGCATGGCCAAGCCGCTTTCGATGCCTTCGGGAAGCTCGCACTCGAACAGCACGGTGCTGCTATTCCAACGCGACACGATCTGCTGCTTTTCCATCTCTCTGCTCCTCCCCCAGCCCGCCGCCCGGGTGGGTGGCTGTTTGGTTGGGGTGAAGAGATAGTAAGCGCACTTACCTCACAAGGTCAAGTGTACTAACAAGAAATTTGAGCCTGCTAACCCTAATGTCGAAAAAATACCCGCTCTCGGCGGGCTTTCGTAAGTGGGCGCTGTCGCTAGTCAGCGGTGAAGAAGACTACGACGAAAGCCACGGCCAGCAATGCCAGCGACGTGGGCAGCCACAGCAGGGCCTTGTGCAGGCCAAGCCAGGTCGAAGGCGCCCAAACCCATGAATCCATCGCCGGATGGGCCAGCATTGCGTACGCGTCCAAGACGCTCAGCGGTGGCCAAAAGCCGTCGCGCAGCCAGACGAACCCCTGCCATCCGGTGATGCAGGTGGCCGCCAGTAGCGACAGGCTAAAGAATGAGATAGCTGCGTTCTGAAGTGGCGCCTTCATGGCCAGTCGACGCCTTTCATTACGGCGACGATCTCGAGCCCATCGTCCACGCTATCCAGGGGCGCGAAGCCGCGCACGCGCGCGACTGCCTGCCACCTAGCGCCCGCACCCTCTTGGTAGTCGCGTAGATAGAACGCGCCGCTCCGGTCTCGAACCAGTGCCGGCCATCCTGCGCGCGGCGCTCGGCCGGGCTCCATGCGCATTACACACCCCGGCGGGATTTCCGCGCCGAATGCTCCGTCTGGCACCTCCAGTGCAAACGGCTTTGTCAGGTCCGCCCCCATCAGCCCCTCCATTTTGTAACTTAGGGGGTCAGCGTAGTTCCGGGCCTGGCTCAGCAACTGATCCTCGTGGAATCCGCCCCCTTGATTGGGTGGTGAATCTTTCACTTTCGGGCCTTTCCCTGTTGCCCACCACGAGGCATTCCAGCTAGTCAAAGCCTCCAGTCCGGTTGCTGAATCGGCTTTTAGGCTCATGGTTTTCCCGGCAAGCCACTGGCTCACCGCGGCAGAAGTTTTGCCGGCCGCCTTGGCCAGCGCGCCCACGGTGAAGCCCGCCGCTATGGCTTCTTCAGTGCGCTGCTTAAGGGATTTCATTAAGCGTATTTAACCAATTGGGCTAGTAAGTGCGCTTGCGCTGTTGTCGGTAAGTGCACTAACATATGGCGCATGAACAAGACCGAAGCCATCGCCCTCCTGGGCGGCACCACGACAGCCGCGGCGAAGGCCATCGGCATCAGCGCCGCTGCCGTCTCACTCTGGCCCGATGAACTGCCGGCGCGGATTGCTGATCGCGTGCAGGCAGCGCTGTACCGGCAAGCGACCCCGAAGGCCGCGGCCATGCGTGCCAAGCAGAAAGCGACGGCCTGAGCCATGGCCGATCAAAAGTACCCCTGCGTGTCGCGCTTGAACCTGCCCGAGGTCTACAACGGATTCGACGGGTTCCTGTATGCGGCTCAACTGGAAAACGGGCTGATCAAGTTCGGGTCTTCGTATAAGCCGCACGAGCGCGCCCGCCAGCTGCAGCGCACGTGGCGCATGCCCGTCGTCGCGATGGTGGCAAAGCCGATCCCCAAGAACGCGCATCGCTTCAACACCGAGCGGGCCATGCTGATCGGCATCTACCGGTCGCATCAGCCCGCGCAGGGGCGCGAGTACTTCGACGACCTGACGTTGGACGAGGCCGTCGCCTTCGTCGATGCGGCGGTGCGCGATCCGTTCCCGGCTGGTCAGTTGCTGCCCTACCTGCGGCGAGTTGTGCCCAAGCACCGCGCCACCCATCCCGCCGGCTCGCAGCGCGAGCCCGCCACGGCCAAGGAGGCGTGAATGGACCACGGTGAACTCAAGGAGGTTGTGGAGTGGGCATACAAGCTTGGCGCTGTCGGTCATCCTGATCGCGCCGCGGCAGTGATCCGCCACCTTCAAGCGCTGAACGTGGAGATGTTCACCGCGCTCCAGTTCATCGAGAGCGTGTATCGGCTGAACGTCGTGAAAGACGGCGAGCCCAGCTCTGTGCTTGCTGAGTTGCAGCGTGTCATCACCAAAGCCACCCCAGCGCCCGCGGCTGTGCACGAGGGGTAGAGCGTGGCGTCCACCAATTTCGATTTTCCAACCCCCATGGCAGATGGGGCCCGCCAGCCATGCGCCGCATTCATCGGCCTTCCTACGCACGCTGGACCCACGGGGACTTTCACAGCGCAAGTCGACGGCCCGCTGACCAATCTGCCAAGCCCGCTCACCACCACTGCTCGAAAGGCAATCATGTACCCCGAAGCCATCAAACGCGATCTTGCCGCCGCCGCCGCTCAGCGCTCCAGCGATCAGGCCCAATTTGCCGGCGCGAGCATCTGCACCACGGACGTGAAGCGCGCCGAGATCGACGGCGAACTGTTCACCCTGCAGCAAAACATCGAACGCCTGCACGGCTCCATCAAGTCGCTGACTGATCGCCTGCACGCCGTGCTGGGCGCCGGCCACCTGGGCGAAACCGGCGGCGCGCCTGCGCCCATCCGCAGCTCTCCGCTGGGCCAGTCGCTCTACACCGAGAACGAACGCCTGTTCGCGCTCGCAAACATGGTCGATGAATTGCGCGTCCGCATCCAGCTGTAAGCCCCCATGCGCGCCCATCACTTCACCTCTCTCAGCTCGCGCGCCATCCGCTCGAAATTTGCCGCACAGGCGGCTAGGACGCGCTTCAGCGTGGCGCGGGCCTAGGTGAGTTCTTCGTTTGAGTACATGGCAGCCAGTCTCTTTTTTTGCCTGAACGCTGTCATTCACAACGGTTCCGAAGAAATGGGAGGCGTTGCGAATGCCTGATTTCGAGACGATGAACGACGCGCTGATCGAGTGCGTCAAAGCGGCCGGCGGCTCCAAGCATGTCGGCAACAAGGTGTGGCCCGAAAAGACCATCGACGCCGCTCAGCGCCACCTGCTGAACTGCCTCAACGAAGGCAAGGCCGAGCGCCTGACGCCGGATCAGGCGCTGTTGATTGCTCGCATGGCGCGAGGCAAGGGTTGCCACGCCTACGCCGAGTTCATCGCCGCCGACATGGGCTATGCACCGCCCCAGCCGCTGGAGTCCAAAGACGAAGCCGCCGAACTGCGCCGTCAGTTCATCGAGTCCACCCGCGCGCTCACCGCGATGGCTGCGCGCATCGAGAAGCTGGAGACGACATGACCGACGAGCAAATCGAAGCGCTCAAGGATTTCGAGGACGACGACCTTCTCGAAGAACTGCGCACGCGCGGTGTTGACCTGTGCCAGGACTGCGAGCCGGACTTGAGCATGGAAGAGACGTCGAGCTTGATCGACGAGCTGCGGAGTCGGGACGAGGAATACACGAGCCTGTCCGAGTTCTTTGGCGAGCGATCCGTCGAGGCTTGGCTGCGCTCCGGCAACCCGCCCCAGGAAGTTCGCGATGCCTATTGGCACGCGGTCGGGAGGATCCTGTGAGCGCCGTGCATCGTCATGTCGGCGGGTCGCTTCTCCCGTCCAACAACCACTTCATCCTCCAGCCGATGAAGACCTCTTCGGGGTGGATGCAGGTCAGAGTAATCGAAGAAGAAGACAGCCACGGGCTCTATCTCATCGACGGCGCGCGGTTGCTTGCAAAGCACCCCAATGGCTTCTCCTGCCACTGTCTCGCCGAGCGCATTAGCTCCGGTTGGAGGGCCGCGGCGCAAGCTGAGTACATCGTCGCTTGTGGCGGCCAGGTCACCGATGCCGGATGGGAAATCATCAATAAAGAGGCTGCCCAATGAGTCAGTTCGATTGGGTCGGCGGGCTGCCGAGCAAGGCGGCATTCAAAGACATCCGCAGTCAGCGCAGCAGCACCGCCGAAACGAAGGCGCAGCTCCTGCTCGATCTCGGCGCGCTCATCAACAAAGTGCCGCCCCAGATCATGGGCGCCAGCATCGACCGGACGCGCGAATGGGCCGCCGCACGCGATGCCGCCGCAAAGATCGCGGGCAGCTCACGCAGCTCCGTGCCCGATCTGACGCGCGCCATCACAAACATGCAGCGGTTTCAGGCAAAAGCGCCCGAAAAGGCAGGTGCGTGATGCGATCACTCGAAGAGCGAATCAAGTTTGACTACGGCTTGCCAATTGGCCAGAGCTTGGTGCGCTTCACGCTGGGCGACCGCTCACGTCTTGCGCTGGTGGAGATATCGCCTCGCGGCACCGTCTTCTATTTCGCCATACCGGACGAGTGCGACATGTACGCGTCATGGTGCCAAGTGAAGGGCGACATGACGCACGTCGGCAAGGGTGCCGTACGGGTTTGGCCTGGCCGCGACGAAAAGTTCATGGCCAAGTTCTCCGCCGCGCCGGCTGCTGAGATACCGGCGCTCCCGAAGGAGCGCGCCGACCAGTCGGTCGCTACCGCCTGAGAGCAAGACAGCCCGCCATGCCCACCGTGCACCACTCCAACCCCCACCTTGCAGCAACTCCTGCAACCACACCCAAGCCTCCGGCCCCTTGCGACGGATTCGCGGGGGAGGTGGCAAGGGTGGTGCCTGCGCGCGTAACCAATCACAAGGAGTCGTGACATGCGTTCGACCAACGAACCCACAGACCGCGCACTGCCCCTCGGTCCAGCAGTGAAGCCCACCACGCCCCAGGCCCCGGAGTGGAAGCCCCACACCCAGGGCATCGAGTCCGACTCTGCCGGCAATTTGCGCACGGTGGGGCAGGAGCCGGTGGTTATGCCGGCGCCGGTCGGGATCATTTTCTGAGGACAGCATGAAGCCGAACGCTCACCAGCTCTACGCCGCCGAGAAACACGCCTGGCTGGCCGCCAACCCTGGCGCCACGCCTGAGCAGATCGAAGCCGCCTTCCGGGCGATTGCAGACAGGCTGGGCATCTGATGCGCGACTACGCGAAGGTCAGCCCGAACTTCTGGACCGGCAAGACCGGCCGCGCGCTCAAGGCCAAAGGGCCTGAGGCGTTGGTCGTCGCGCTGTACCTGATGACGTGCCAGCACGCCAACATGATCGGCCTGTTCTATCTCGACCCGATCTATGTCGCCGTTGATACGGGTCTGGGCTTGGAAGGGGCTTCGAAGGGGCTTCAAAGCGCCTGTGAAGCGGACTTTTGCGCCTTCGATGAGGTCACGCAGGTGGTGTGGGTCAAGGAGATGGCCGCCTACCAGATCGGCGAGCAGTTGGACGCGAAGGACAACCGTTGCAAGGGCGTTCAACGAGAGTACGACAGCGTGCCGGAAAACGCTTTCCTGACAGAGTTTTACGAGCGTTATGCACAGCGATTCCACATGGCCAATTGCCGCGGTGGACAGCCCAAAAAGACCAAGGCCCATAGGAGCCCCTCTAAAGCCCCTTCGAAGCCAGGAACAGGAACAGGAACAGGAACAGGAACAGGAACCCCTTCCGGGTTCGACGCGTTCTGGAACTCCTACCCGTCCAAGACCGGGAAGCTCGCCGCACAGAAGGCCTTCGAGAAGATCAACCCCACTCAAGACCTCTTGGCACGGATGCTCGGCGCATTGGCCGATCAGAAACTCAGCGTTCGGTGGCTGAAGGACGGCGGCCAGTTCATCCCGAACCCGGCAACCTGGCTAAACCAGGGACGGTGGGAAGACGAATCCGGCGAGCGACACCAGGGCGGCCTAAACCTGGTGGGGGCCATCTGATGCGCGGCATGAAATGGCTCGTCGATGTTCGCCGCAAGGGCTTCCGCCCGCTCGGCGTGGCCATCGACCTCAACCCTCATGACACCGAGTTGCCGTGCGTCCTGGGCGTTGAGCCCAGCGATGTGCACGGCCTCACGGACCTGCGCGCCGTCGTGGGGCTTCGCGTTCACGTCTTTGGCGATGAGGCGCGACAAGTCGATGCATGGGCCCAGGCCGCCTGCGCGGCGGGCGCCGCCTCTGTCGTTGCCTACATCGGCGCAGCGGCGCCCAAGGTGTTCCGAGCCGAAGAGGTGGCGGCATGAACCTCATCCCAGACGACATCGATTGGGCGGCCTACGAGCGCGAGACTGAGGAAACGTCGAAGGTCCGGCCGGCAAGGGACTTCCTCGAAGCAATGATCGAGGCCGTGGGCAAGCCCAAAGGCCGCGAGGTGGGCGCAAAGATGCCGTGGGAGAAGACCCACGCCGTGTTTTCCTTCCGCCCCGGTGAGGTGACGCTGTGGGGCGGCGTCAACGGGCACGGCAAGTCCGCGGTGTCGGGCATGTGTGCCGTGTCGCTGATGGCCCAGAACGAGAAGGTCGGCATCGCGTCCTTCGAGATGAAGCCCGTCAAGACGCTGGACCGCATGACGCGCCAGCAGGCTGGCCAGGACCTCGACTGCACGCACCCCGACGAGATCGCCGTCATCCGCGAGGTGCTGGACGACTTCCGCGCCCACGCCGACGAGAAGCTGTGGTTCTACGACCAGCAGGGCACGGTCACACCTCAGAAGGTCATCGCCGTCGTTCGGTACATGTGCAAGGTGCTGGGCATCAAGCACGTGTTCGTCGACTCGCTGATGAAGACCGTGAAGAACGAGGACGACTACAACGCCCAGAAGTACGTGGTCGATGAGATGTGCGCCATCGCCAAGGACTACGACGCCCACCTGCACCTGGTGCACCACTTGCGCAAGGGCGGCAAGGAATCAGACCTTCCCGACAAGAGCGACGTGAAGGGCTCCGGCTCCATCACCGACCAGGTGGACAACCTGTTGCTCGTCTGGCGCAACAAGCCCAAGGAAGACGACACGGCCGCCGGCAAGCATGCCAAGGGCGAGGAGCCGGACAGCGTGATTTTCTGTAAGAAGCAGCGCAACGGGACCGGCTGGGAAGGCCCGATCCAGTTGTGGTTTGACAAGCCCTCCATGCAATACGTCGGGTCGCCAAACGCGCTTCTCGACATGACCAAGTGGCCACACCACGAAAGGACGAAATGAAACTCATTGGACTGGCCCGCCTGGGCCGTGACGCCGAAGTCCGGCAAGCCGGCGACGACAAGGTGTGCAACCTGTCGCTGGCCTTCAACTACGGCCCGAAGGACGCTGACGGCAAACAGGCGACGACCTGGGTTGACGCCGCCCTGTGGGGCAAGCGCGCCGAGGCGCTGGCGCCGTACCTGCTCAAAGGCACCGTGCACGAGTTCATCGTGAACAGCGTTCACCTTGAAGACTGGGAATCGCAGAACGGCTCGGGCACCAAGCTGGCCGGCACCGTCATGGACGTGCAGCTCGGCCCGAAGCAGGGCGGCAGCGCGCCGGCCCCTGCGCCGAAGCCCGAAGCGCGCACGCAAAGCCAGCGCCGCGCGCCCCCGCCCAGTTCCGCCAGGCCGTCGACTGGGTTCGACGACATGGACGACGACATCCCGTTCTAGGAGCCAGCCATGCGCAACGATCCTGAAATCACACGCCTGATCGTCGAGGCCTCGGCCAAGCCCGGCGGCCTGTTCACACCCACGTCGCTGCCCGGCTACACGTCCCACCAGGTCGGCATCGCTGCGGCAGGGCTGGCGGGCTCAGGCAAGCTCCACCGAGTCAAGATCAAGGGCGGCGGCCCGGGCCGGTTCCATCGCTACTTCACGACCAAAGAGGCCGCGCAGTCTTACAAGCCGCCAGTCGGCAGCATCCGCCAGCGCCTCACGAAAACCTCGGCATGGCCCGACGCGCCGCGGCAAGCCTTCATCAAGCTGCCTACGCCGCCTGAGCGCTTCGCGCCCGCTCCTGACGAAGCGAGCTGGAAGCTGTTCAGCGCAATGCCCCTCGGCGTCTACGCTCTTCCTCCTTCTTCTTGCGCTGCTCGGGCTGCATCAAGGGAGGGGGTATGAGTTACCACCCAGGACTTCACAACTACGGCCAAGACGAACGCTGCGCCCAATGCCAGCGCGGCCAGTCGTCTGTCTGCATCTGTGAGCAAGTTGAGAGCGAGTCAAAGCCTCGCAAGCCTTGGCGCCGGGGCATCAGCTGCAGCACCTTCTGGCGCGGCTACTTTGCGCTGGCGTGCGCTGTGCTGGCGCTGGTGGGGTGGGGGGTGTGGGGATGAGCGCCGGCACCAACAGCGACGGCGGCCTGACTGCCCTCGTCATGAACTGCGCCTTCGCTGTCCTGGCAAATCAACCGACCGTGACCGTCTCGGCAACTGGCAAACGGCCAGCCGGATTCCCACGCGGCGAACTACTGAGCGTCGGCACGAACGGCGCCCACAACTACGCCGTTGACCCAATCGCGGTGCTGATGTGGGTCAGGAGAACCCGCCAGCGCTCAGCCCCATGAACCGCTCCCCCATCCAGCGCCGCACCCCGCTGCGCGCGACCGCGCCGGCAAAAGCTGAAACCCCGGTCGCCAACGCCAGGTGCAAGGCCAAGGGCTGCAGCAATCGCTTCGTCAAGCGCTCGATGGCTCACCGGGCCTGCAGCTTTGAGTGCTCCAAGGTCGTGGTGGCTCAGGACAACGAGGCCAAGGCCAAGACAGCTGCCAAGGAAGACCGCAAGCAGACCAGGGCGCAGAAGGAGGCGATGAAGACCGTGCCGACGCTGAAGAAGGAGGCGCAGAAGGCCTTCAACGCATGGGTGCAAAGACGCGACGCGAAGCAGAACTGCATTTCCTGCGCCGCGCCGCCGCCCGACCTGTCCGGTCTCCACGCCGGCCGCGACGCTGGCCACTACCGCAGCACGGGCGCCGCCGACCACCTCCGGTTCCATGAGGACAACTGTCACGCCCAGTGCGTGAGTTGTAACCAGCACAAGGCCGGCAACGTGGTCGCCTACCGCTTCGGGCTCATTGCTCGCATCGGCCTGCCGCGCGTCGAAGCCTTGGGGGCCCACAACACGCTGACCAAGTGGACCCGCGACGGCCTGCGCACCATCCGCGACGAGTACCGGGCCAAGGCTCGGGAGATGGGGAAGACAGCATGACCACCGGACTCGCCGAGGCCATGCGTTGGGCCTTCAAGCGCGACGACTTCGCGCCGCACATCGCCGCCGGGCTCGCCGCACAGCAAGCCCTCGCGCAGCAGATGGCCCAGCACGAGTGCGAGGTCGCTCGCCATCAGGGCCGAGCGCTAGGCCAACGGCTGGCTTGCAACTGCCGAAATTGCGGTGCACCGCCAGATCCTGCCGCCCAGGCGTGCAGCTACTGCAAGTCATCCTCCCAAGAGGGATAGCCGTGATTCAAAACGAGGACCTCCAGCAATGACACGTCACAATCTGGCCCATGTCGGCCAAGCCCCGGATCAGCCCTCACAACGGATTCTTTCGTTGCGATGGTTCGGGCGTCTCTGGCTTCGGCTACACGGCAGCCCACGCCTACGCCCAGTGGCAGACGATGCTGAACCCGCCGAAGCCAGGCGCGGTGACGCTGGGCGTGATGAGCCCGGATGCACAGCTGCCGCCGGGATGGCTTCGCGCGAAGGCCAGTGCGCCGGCGCCGATCAGGCGGGACGTCGCCATGCTGGAAGCGCTCAGGCGCTGGGAGCCGGATCAGGCGCATTGAGGCAGGACGCGTATCGCGCAGCAAGGCTGATGGCGCTGGAGTCGTTCGAAGCGCTTCAGCCCGTCGCCCAGGTTGTGCAGGTGCTGATCCGGGTTGACCCGTTGAATAAGCAGATTCTCTGGCGGATCAACGTGGATGGCCTCGGGACTCACATGCCGCCAGTTCCCATGGGGCTAGATGAACTGGCTCTGATGGACATCGTTCGCAAACTCGTGGAGAAAACACCCCAGTCCGCATGGTCGCCAGAGGACGGGCTACCGCAAGACGTGCCGGGCACATACTGGTTCCAGGCTGGCCAAAGTGCGAGGGGCGCCGCATGAAGATCAAGCCCTGGATCGAGCCCAAAGACCAGGCCGGCACGCTTGGCCGTTGCACGTGGTCCGTGCCGCGCCTGTTCGAACTGAGCCGCGGCCTGCCGGTGATGGATGTCCCGTTGAATCATCTGTGCGTCGCATACCACTACGAGAAGCTGACGCTGCGCGAGATGGTCATGCACATGCGCGCCATCCAAGCCGCAGACCTGAGCTGCCCGATCATCTTGGACGAGGACGGGGAGCTGATGGACGGCCGGCACCGGCTCATGAAGGCCATGCTTGAAGGCGCCGAGACCATCAAGGCTGTGCGGTTCGATGAGAACCCTTCGCCGGACAGGGTGACGGATTGACTGGCGTGAACACTCTTCACAACGGAAAATAGCGCATGAGCATCGCAAAGCCAACGCTTCCCAAGGACCGGCCGCCTCTGGTTGCGCCGGTGTTTGCGCTCATGGCCCAAGGGGAAAGCCTACGCAAGGCGTGCGAATTGCAGGGGCTGAAGGTGCCGACTGTGTTGCTCTGGGTGAATGAAGATCCTGATTTGGCTGAGCAGTACGCGCGCGCGATGTTGGCGCGCGCTGATGCCAAGTTTGAGCAGCTGGACGAGGTTTCAGAAGAGGCAACCCTGGCAGAAAGCGCCGTGCAGGTGCAAGGCCTGCGCCTGAAAGCCGACAACATCAAGTGGCAGTTGGCTCGGATGAATGCCAAGAAATACGGCGACAAGCTGGCTTTGGGCGCTGCTGACGACCTGCCGCCGCTCCGCGCGATGCCCGACGACGCCCTCGACGCCCGAATCCAAGCCCTGATGGCCAAAGCCAATGCTGGCCAGGGCTGAGAAGGAAGAACTCGCCCAGCTGCTGGAGGAGAAGGCGGCGCGGGAGGAGGCCAAGGCGCTGGAGCGCGACCGCGACGACTGCCGCGAGTCGCTTGCCGAGTTCGCCAAGCGCGCATGGCACGTGCTAGAACCTGCGACGCCCCTCAAGTGGGGTTGGGCGCTGGACGCTATCTGCGAGCACCTGGGGGCCGTGACAGACGGGCACATCAAGCGCCTGCTGATGAACGTGCCGCCGGGCTGTATGAAGTCGCTGCTGACCGGCGTCATCTGGCCGGCTTGGGAGTGGGGGCCGCGCAATAAGCCGCAGATGCGCTACGTCGGCACGGCCCACGAGGAAACCCTCGCCATCCGTGACAGCCGGCGCTGCCGCGACCTGATCAAGTCCGAGTGGTTCCAAGCGCGCTGGCCGCTGCAGCTGTCGTCGGACCTGGACGGCAAGCGCGAGTTCGGCAACGTGCACCAGGGTGTGCGCCAGGCCCGCGCCTTCACCAGCATGACCGGCGTCCGCGGCGACCGCATCATCCTGGACGACCCGATCAGCGCCGACAACGCCAACAGCGAAGCCAAGCTGGAAGCCGCGCGCATCGCCTTCACCGAGACGCTGCCAACGCGGGTGAACTCCGACGACTCGGCCATCGTCGTGATCATGCAGCGCCTGAACGAGAAGGACGTCTCAGGCGTCATCCTCAGCATGGGGCTGGACTACGTGCACTTGCGCATCCCCATGCGCTACGACCCGACAGACCCATGCGTCACGGCCATTGGCTGGAAAGACCCGCGCACCTCAGAGGGTGAGCTGATGTTCCCCGAGCGCTTCGGCGAGGAGACCGTCAAGGCGCTTGAGAAGACGCTCGGCAGCTACGGCACCGCCGGCCAGCTGCAGCAGAAGCCCAGCCCGCGCGGCGGCGGCATCCTCAAAACAGAGTGGTACCGCTACTGGACAGCGCTCCCGCAGCTCGAGTGGTGCGAGGTGTTCGTCGACACGGCCCAGAAGACAGGGCAGGAGAACGATTACTCCGTCTTTGAGCTGTGGGGCCGATCGGTGGTGGGCGAGGCTGTGCTCATCGACCTGCTGCGCGGCAAGTGGGAGGCGCCCGAGTTGCTCACCCAGGCGCGCGCGTTCTGGAACAAGCACAAGGACCGCCAGCTGAAGCCGCGGTCGATGCGGGTGGAAGACAAGGTGAGCGGCACCGGCCTTGCCCAGACGCTGCGGCGCGAGGGCGTGCCGGTCATCCCGGTGCAGCGAGACCGCGACAAGATCATGCGCGCGCACGACACGGCGCCGTTCGTGCAGTCGGGCAACGTGCTGCTTTGGGGTGACGCGCCATGGCTGTCTGACTTCCTGAGCGAGTCGGAGAAGTTCCCGGCCGGCGCGCATGACGACCAGCTTGACCCCATGTTTGACGCAGTGGACAGGGTGCAGAAGAACCCAGCCGAGAACAGGCAGGTTGCAGCCGTCTCGCCGATCCCCATGGTCAACCACTACGCGCGCAGATAAACTCCGCACCAGACTTGCCGGCACCACGCCGGCCCGCTGAGTAGATCGAGCCGCCAGCAGCTCATCCGAAACAGGATGATGCTATGCCGACCCTCAGCCCGGGCGTTGCCCAGATTCCCCTAATCGCAGGCCAAGTCCTGTTGATTGATGCCGGCGGCGATGGTCAGGCATTCGTCTATTCCGCCCCGCGCGTCGGGCATGCGCGGCCGCTCGGGGTGGCCCCGGTCACTATCGGGCCGTTCGGGCGTGACACCATCGTCGATGTAAACGTAAACGCCTCGCTGACTTACACGATCGGCGCGGCGACGACGAAGATGCGGTCCGTCATGACGGACGGGGCGAACGTCTACGACTCCCGCGGTGCGCCGGTGCTGTCAACGATTGGCAAAGCCATGGCGATGGGCTTGTTTGCCGACTCCATCGGCGACCAGCACTTTGGCACTGTCAACAGTGTTGCCAACAACGTTTCCCAGGCTCGCGGCTCTCTTTGGCACTGGAACGCGCTGATCGGCGGCAAGTTCCGCATCTCGAAGAACTACAGCGTCAGCGGCACAAACAGCGGCCCTTGGAGCGTTAATACCCTGAACAACGGTGGACAGGACTGGCAGAGCCGTCATCAGGCTGTGATCGCGGACATGGTGGCCAACGGCATCGGGGCCGTGTACTTCGGATACCCGCACAACGACAGCGTTTTTGGTGTGCCGCCTCTGCTGTCCATCAACTACGTGGGCACGCAGTTGGACGCATACCGCGCGGCTGGAATCACCATCATCGTCGCCGACCGGCTCGCAGACTCTCGACCTCCCAATGGTGCGGCGCCAGCTGGCACCACACAGCAGACCATCCAAGCGCACCACAACATCTTCGGCGCATGGTTGGACGCCTATTGCGCGAAGTACGGCATCGGCCGCTACCGACAACACTCGGTCACAGCCGACCCGACGACTGACGCGCCACTGACGAACTACTCGTACGACGTAACGCTGCACCCGTCCAGCTATGGCGCTGGCTTCATCGCTGCCGACAACAAAGGCTTGAATTTCCCAGGGCTGCCCCGCTACGAATTCCCGGGCGCGCTGAATTGGCGAAACGGCGTCGGCAACGGCGGCCTGCTGGGCACAGGTGGCGCTGCAACCGGCTTCACCGGCACCATCCCGGACGGTTGGACAGCCTATGTTTCGGGCGGCCTGTCGGTCACGGCCTCGATCTCTGGCACGACGATGACCGTGACAGCCGTTGGCCCGAGCAGTGGGCCTGTCGCAGTCGGACAGACGATCACCGGCACCGGCGTCACCGGCGGCACCACGATCACCGCGCTCGGCACCGGAACGGGTGGCACCGGCACGTACACGGTCAGCGCTTCTCAGACCGTCGCAAGCACGACCATTACAAACACCATTACGCCCGTTGGTGGTCTCGCTCCGAGGACGGATGGTCGACCCGGCAACTACGCCACAGTCACCGTTGCTGCCACAGCCACCGGAGACCGTGCGGGTTTGACGCAGGGGATTGCGCTCAACCAGCCGTGGACGGCGACCACATACACGAACGCCACCAGGTACTCGCGCATCCGCGGCAGCTTCGGCGATCACTGGATCGTGACTGGGATCGGGACGTCCACCGTCAGCGAGCCGGCGGCGATGGCGGCGGCTTCGAACCTGGGCGACACCTGCACGAGTGGCTCCGGCAGTCCCGTGACGTACACCCGTGTGGAGACTATCAATCCGGGCGACCTTTTCGAAGTGATCGTCTCCGGTCAGGTCTACGGCGCCTCAAGCGCGTCGCTCGGCTGCATGCCCGTCGTGCTGGTCAACCTCAGCGGCAGCAACAACGTCGGTGGCGGCCGGGTCAACAACCCCACGGCATCCACCGACCTGTTTCCGACCTGCTACCAGTCTGTTGGCGCGCAATTCACGGCGTCGACTTCTGGCAGCACCACGCTAACCGTGTCCGCGATGGCGGCAGGAAGCCCGCTTATCGCCATTGGTCAAACCGTCGTGACGGCGGCCGGCGCAGTGCTGGGAACAATCACTGCTTTCGGCACTGGTAGCGGCGGCGCAGGAACCTACATCCTGAGCGCTTCCACAACCGTCTCCAGCACTTCGATGGTGTCCGGTGCGCCGGGATCATCCGGGGACTGGGCCGCGCGCAGTGTCTCGCTGTATTACGACGGCACGCGGACCGGTTCGTATGGCCTGACGTTGTTCGCATACCTGACGATGACCGGAGGCCTGACGGTCACCTTCGGCCTTGCTTCGGTCAGCCTGAATAAGATCGCTAGTGGCGCCTGACATGGCAAAGGCTCAAGCCCAGCGCCTGCGCGACCTGCATGCCGAGGCGCTGCAGGAGTTCAACGACATCCAGGCCGCGGTGCGCGAAGAGCGCGAGCAGAACCGCGAGGATCGCCGCTTCGTCTACATCGCGGGCGCGCAGTGGGAGGGGCCGCTCGGCGATCAGTTCGAGAACAAGCCGCGCTTCGAGTTCAACAAGACGTTCCTTGCCGTCAAGCGGGTGATCAGCGAGTACCGCAACAACCGCATCACGCTGGACTTCCAACCCAAGGACGGCAGCAACGACGACGAGCTGGCCGACGCCTGCGACGGCCTGTACCGGGCCGACTACCAGGCCAGCGGCGGCGATGAGGCGGTGGACACGGCCTTTGAAGAGGGCGTTTCCGGCGGCATCGGCGCCTGGCGCCTGTGCGCCAACTACGAGGACGAGTGGGACGACGACAACGACCAGCAGCGCATCTGCCTGGAGCCGATCCACGACGCCGACACCCGCGTGTTCTTCAGCTTGGACGGCAAGAGCTACGACAAGCGAGAGGCCAAGCGCTGCTTTCTGCTGACGCCGCACGACCGCCGCGTCTATGAGGAAGAGTACGACGACGACCCGGCAAGCTGGCCCAACGTCATGCAGCCCAACGGGTTCGACTGGTGCACGCCTGACGTCGTGTACGTGGCCGAGCTGTACCGCGTTGAGGAGGAATCCGAGCTGGTGCACTTCTACGAAGGCCTGATGGGCGAGGAGCGCCGGGTCACCGAGACCGAGCTGGAAGACGAAGAGACGCTGGCCGAGGAGCTGGCCGCCACCGGCTTCCGCGAGGTGCGCCAGAAGCGCATGCGCAAGCGCATCGTCATGAAGTACACGATGAGTGGCGGCAAGGTCTTCGACAAGGGCGACCACAAGCCGCAGCGCATTGCGGGCACCGAGATCCCGGTGATCCCCTACGCAGGCGTGCGCCAGGTCGTCGACGGCATCGAGCGCTGCTCCGGCATGGCGCGCGTCGCCAAGGATGCCCAGCGGCTCTACAACATGCTGTTGTCGTGGCTGGCGCAGATGGCAGCCGAGGCTGGTCCTGACGTGCCGATCATGTCGTCCGAGCAGATCGCGGGCTTTGCGGACATGTGGGCGCAGCACAACACGAAGCGCTTCCCGTACCTGCTCGCCAACATGCTGACCGACCCCGTGACGGGTCAACCCGTCCCCGGCTCTCAGCTGCCGGCCGGCTACAAGCAGTCGCCCCAGGTGCCCCAGGCTGTCGCCGCGTTGGCGCAGATGGCCGTGCAGGCGCTGGAAGACATGCTCGGCAACCAGCAGGCCGGCGAGCAAATGCAGTCCAACATCAGCGGCAAGACGGTCGAGCTGATCCAGAACCGCGTCGACATGCAGGCCTACATCTACCTGTCGAACCTGGCGCGCAGCCGCAAGCGCGAGGGCGAGGTGTGGCTGTCGATGATGAAAGACATTGCCGTTGAGGAGCGCCGCAAGATGAAGTCGGTCGCGCCCGATGGCACCACCGGCAGCATCGTGCTGAACCAGCCCGCGCGCGACCCGGAGACGGGCGAGGACTACGTGCTGAACGACTTCGGCAAGGCCAACTTCGACGTTGTGCCGGACGTGGGCCCGAGCAGCAGCAGCCGGCGCCAGTCCACAGTGCGCGAACTGACCGCGATGAAGGTGGGCACGACCGACCCCGAGACCATCGCCATCCTGGACAGTCTGATCCTGATGAACATGGAAGGCGAGGGCGTCAACGATGCCCGCGAGTACTACCGGCACAAGCTGGTCCGCATGGGCGTCATCAAGCCGACCAAGGAAGAAGCCGCGCAGATGCAGGCCGAGGCCGCCAACCAGCAGCCCGACCCCAATGCGCAGTACCTGCAGGCCGCAGCGGAGCAGGCGCAGTCCGATGCCGCCAAGTCGCGCGCTCAGACGGTGCAGGTCATCGCCGATGCCGACCTGAAGCGTGCGCAGACCGCCAAGACCTACGCCGAGACGATGGGCTCTCACAACGAGCAGCTGATCGCCAGCTACCAGGCCTTGCACGGGATGCTTCAACCACAAGCCGTGCACTGATGGTGTCGGCATTCACGATGTTTGAACGTCAGGCACTTTCAAATTCAAACAGTTTGAATCACAATTCGCACCGTTAAGACTCTTCACACGTCGCAATGACCTCACTGCTTCGCTCCCTGCTGCTTCGCAATCGCTACTGCGCTCCCGCTGGTGCTGATGGTGAGCTGCCGGGTGGCG
>JAOYMO020049956.1:0-11703 GCA_025802455.2 Iodosphaeria phyllophila
CTTGGATAACCATGAGGATTACACACAACTCTAGTTTTACCAAACATATAGTCACAAGGTGTATGCGTATGACCGTGTAAAAACAAAGCCGGCTCCAACTCCTCTATTAACCAATCTAAATTTGACGCAAATCCATAGTTTATATTTCCGCTATTTCTGTATTTTTCAGCTACAGACTTAAACGTAGGTAAATGATGAGTTACAATTACGTCGGTTCCGTTATTTTCTATTAGAAACTTTACGCATTGTTTATGTATATCGTATATTTTTTCGGCAGTTATATCTTTAATATATTTAAAGTCATTCATACCATTGACTACACTAGCCACAGTAGATGGGCTGAAATCGTTAAAACTCATCCATAATGGAGTCGTTAAAATCTTCTTACCCATAACATTATAAATACTACCTATATCGCAACAGTTAATAGATTTATTGTAGAAATAATGATTACCTTGAACGCGGATAACAGGAATATCATAATTATAAGGAAAGCTGCTGTCTCCAGCATCGATCAGGATGTCAGCACGATTATCTTTAGCGTATCTATAAATTCTATAATAAAGATCATCAGCTAATCCGTATTTTAAATGATCTTCATGTAGATCGGATATAAGAGCGATTCTCATGGTTCAGTCCATGGTTCAGTCTCCTTGCATATTATTTAGAATAACACCTAGTTTACGTACAGATGCACAACCGTTTATATCTTTTAATTTATTACGTAATTCTAAGACATCATCGTTGCTTAGATTATTAGCTATTTTCATTAAACAATACGCTAGTTCCTCAATATCGTTACAAAGTTCAGAGGCTATTTGTTCACCAGATACTGATGTGTAAAAATTCAACATTTTACCCTCCATATTGTAACTACGATGTTACTATTTTTATTGCTATTTGAGAGATATCTATACACAGAGCATCGTTCTCATCTGTCGCTGATATAACTGTCATACAACAATTTAGTATAATCTATTTTTGTCTTAAACGAGACAAAAGGTTTAATTCTTTTATTCTGCTCGTGTTTAATGTAAGCGGTTGTACCATTATCTGTAAGTTCATACACATCTTTTTCTTTAAACGGTCTTTTAATGTAATCAATCTCAAACAAAGATTTGCAAACGTAACGTCTCAAAAATAGAGGCCAAAAATCTAAGACGTTTGGACAGGCCCAACCAATATGTATACGATAAAATACATTATTGTAGGCTTCCTTTAGTATACATTCCTCTGCCCAAGTGAAAGGTCTCTTTAGTCTATAATCTGTATAAGGATCTTTAAACATTATCTAGATCTTTCCAAGTTTTTATTCATCCAATCCCAAGTTTTTTGGGAAATCTGTTCACGCACTCTAGTATCAAAGTCCCAGCATTTCGATGCTTCTTTTAAGTCTCCAACATAAATAGATTGAGCCAATATAAAAATATCAGCAGCATCATTTAAAGATGTACCTGCCGTATCAAACATATCGCATTTAAATGCTTGTTTAACATAACCACGGGCTTGATTAGCAAGACTGTCTACTATTTTTAAATAAGTTTTATTACCCTCAAATTCCAAGCTTGCATACGTACTATCTATAAATTGTATATTTCGAGTAATACTTTCTAGTACAGGTATTCTTTTGATTTTTTTACCATAACCGACATCTATTTTATCACAAAGGGTTGCTATATATCTTAAACTATCTACAAGAGCTGAATTACGTACTAAAATATTAGGCATGGCTTTTTTCATATATTCATCACACAACTCTAAATATTCTTGATAGATACAGTCATTTATGCTTATTTTTGGATTTTTTGTTAATCTGTTTTTCAGAATATTTAAAAGCTCTTTATCCGTTATAGATTTATTCATGTTAAATATTCTTCAAATTTGACAAAGATAAAATACCTGCAAAATTTCTTTGTCTATCTATAGGATATTCTCCATGACTATATTGCATTCCAATGTTTTCTTGACATTCGTTATAAATTATTGTACAGGTGTTAGAATTTTTAAATAACAGAATAGTATCATTATCGGTTATTTTTAGACAGGGAAATTCAGTCAAAAGAGACTGCATAGCATTTCCATCTATTGATATTTTAATAGGCATGTCATGTTCCTTTTTTGTAATGTTCTACATAATATCTCAAAAAACTAGACTTGTCAAGAGAACAGGCACGTAGCTAGTCTAGCTACGTGCCTGTTCTTATTTTTCTTGTCGTATGCTCTCTACTGCTTTATTACCTTGACCTGCGTACTTACCGTCTAAATAAGGACGCTCAGTAGGTTCATCTAAAGTTTCAAATAATATTTGCGCTATAGGAGACCCTGCTTTTATATAAAGTATATTATCTCCTTGGTTTACTAATTCAAGAGTTAATGTGTTTGTTTTCGTTAAATCGTCTGGTTTAAACCTCCAACCTGATTCACCAATCGTATTAAATACAGATAGTCCTTTTCTAGCCCAGGAACTTTTGTCCGCAACTTTAAAGCACAAATTATCAGGCATATTAAAGTTCTCAATAGAATAAGCTAAAGAAAAACTAGGACGTTTGAAACCTAAAGCTTTTAACAACAAATTCCATAAAGTCACAGGGTATAAAATTACATTTTCTGCTATTCTAATATCATACCCATTCTGAGACAATCCAAAACTCATACCTTCAAATATGGTTTTTTCAGTCCAGGGATATATTAAACTGTTTTCTTGACATAATTTTTTTATTGTCTGATAAGATAAGGTACTCATTCTTCAATTTCCTCGTTATATTGATCTAAAGATTTATCTTCTATAAAGGCTTCAAATATCTGCCTGCCTTTATTTTGAAAATCTTCAATAGAGCCGTTGTTGTTTACATCTAAAGATTTAAACTTATCAGTATATACCCATTCTCTACTATCGTTTGAGAAATCTGTACCTTTACGGTGGATACGCAAAAGTAATACATCTTTAGGATCATAATGTTTTTCTAATACGTCTATCTCTATTTTAAACCCACTATCTGAAACTAGTGCGGTATAGTCTTTAGGGTAATTAGATAACCTCTCTACAAGTAGCCTACCGAAAATATCTTCACCGTAAAGAGGTTTTAAGTGCTTCTCACCTAAATTTATATGGAATTTGCGATAAGATACGCCTAGCCAATCTATCACATCATCTTTACAACTTTCATACGTATCGTTTTCGTAATATTCATCGCACACTGTTCCAGAAATTGCTGAAAATGCAAGTTTGAGAGGGGCAGAAAATTTTTCAAATATTAACCTCGAATATTCGTTGTATAAGAATAAACAAAGTGTGTCTTTGCCTGCACGAGGCGGGGAATTACAAAGTAATATTTTCATTCATAGTTCCTTTATTTTGATAAATCGCAAACAATTTCTCCGTCTATAATTTTTACATCTATAACAGGCTGTTTAATATCAAAAATTCTCATGCCGTAAACTTCAATTATTTCAAATTTAGCAGAAAATAAATAATCCGCGGTTTTATATCTTATAGCAAAATCCCCGCCTATCATATAAGCCTCAAAATCTTCACCTTTGCTCCTAGGTAATATTTTTATAGGAGCTAGTACTTTAGGATCACCATGCTCATCCTTAAACACTATATGATAATTATCTATACAAAATAAAGAACCATATATCTCAAGCAAAGGGGTACAAGTTAAGGCGCTATGATTTTGTTTAGAAGGCATTCTAGCAATAGGTTTAACTGATACAGAGGTAGGTTTATAAGATATACCCAACATCTTGCAAAGAGTGTCTATAAGTTTCACGCTAAATAACCCAAGAGTCTACAAATTCGTAAAAATCATTGTTTAGAGCAGATTTTAACATATCATCGATAATTTTGTTGTTTTCTACGGTATCGGGAATAACGGCTTTAAAGCAATTATTAGGTAAAAAAGGTAGTACACCTTGCTTAAGAGAGTAGCTTAAGTGTATCATTTGGTTTGTTCCTCTGCCATTTTGATATCATTTTTACCGCGGTTAACATTAAAATGGTCTAAAGGTGTATCGTCTACGTACAAAGCTACTTCCGGAAGTTTTGTTTTAATAAAATTTGCAATACACAATGCTACGGATCGACAAGTAGGATGCACTGATTTTGATGAGCGAAGCTCTGATATATAAATTAACTGTTCGAAACCTGCTTGGTAGACAAATGGTACGCGATAACCTAAAGGTACGATATACGGGTCTAGAAGTATACCAAAATAATCTTCTATGTAGTTTAAATGACTCTCTACTGCATTTCTTGTATCTCCAGACATTTGACGTAAATACCAATCTTCAAAACCATTATATATATTTACAGGAGGTATTTTACACATTCCATTACGATGACGCTGTAAATCTCTAAAGCTTCCAAAATCCATCAAACCAGCTAATTCAAACTGGGATGAATATATACGCGGAGGAGGGCAGCCTTTAGGACGAGATTTTAAAGATTCGTACTGTCTAATATTATCTAAATCTTCTTCTACATAGGTAATATCAAGTTTTTGTAGTAATGGGTCGTATTCATCATATACAGATTGACCTGTATATACAGGATCTTCTGAAAAATAGTGGTATTCTTCCTTATATTCACTCATATGTTCTATAGACGCCCAATTTACTTTATTAATTAAACCGGAATAAACTTTTTCTAATTCATTAAATAAAGTATCTCCAATCAGCCTAACCTCTTCAATTGAAGAAGACATTAAATAACGGCAATGCTCTTGGACTTGACGTAAATTTGTTACCCAATTTACGTTTGTTTGTAGTCCTACAGGAAGAAGACAACGCATTACATCTAAAGTGTATGCTTTAACTGATTTTTGCGCAATTTCATCAGCAGGTTTAAATTTATTAATGTTTAACATAAGTTCTTTAGCGTATAAGTCGTTAAACAGTACCATGGTAGCTTTGTTAAGTTTTACGCCCTCATTTGTTTGTGCTTTTACAGGCTGATTAGAAAAATCTATACATCGAGTAGATGACTCCTGGCCGTTCCACAAAGGAGAATCTTCTACATATTTAGCAGCTAGCATTGAAATTTCAGGTAAAGATATAATAATACCATCGGCACAGCTATTTAAATTATCATGGCCAAATCCGATTATGTTGCGTTCATAAAAAGAAGTTGTTTTGTTACTATTTATATTAGTTAAGTGTTC
This sequence comes from Iodosphaeria phyllophila, assembly GCA_025802455.2. Lineage (NCBI taxonomy): Eukaryota > Fungi > Ascomycota > Sordariomycetes > Amphisphaeriales > Iodosphaeriaceae > Iodosphaeria > Iodosphaeria phyllophila. The sequence goes on from JAOYMO020049956.1 coordinate 5,163, forward strand.
GCCAAAAGGTTTTAAAGATCTAGAAGCTAAAGCTTGTGCTACAGCACGATCAGCAGGGCTAGGCAGATTACGAGAGTCAAAAATTTCCAGTTTCATTGTTTTTGTTCTCCTTTATAGCTCTATTTCTTGAAATTTACCGCCCGTAGTAACCATAGTATTTTCTAAAGCTTGTTTAATATCATCGGGTAATTCTTCCGCTTTGATATTAACTAAAATAGTAGTTTTGTGCTGACAACCTCTAATATGTTTAGTACCATCTGTAATAGCAAAAATATGAGAGTGTCTAAGACTAAAGCCTAATTCCCGTAGGATATGATAATCTTCAAATACAATAGCTGTTATTAGAGGATGCATTTTTTTTCTCCTTTGTAACACTGTAGTATTATAGCACAGCATGCTGATGTTTGTCTACCTAGTTTTAACATCAGAAACACTGACATAGGATATAGGGTTAATTTTATCTTTTCTAGCTATTTTAATAGCCTTGTCTATATGTTCTTTGTTTTTTAGTCTACTTGATTCAGATTTATTTTCCAATTCCCAATTTTTAAAAGAGTTTTTAGAGTACACTGCAATTACACGACATAAATCTTCATTTCTTAATTCATGTAAGTCTACGCTTATAGCTTTACCTATCATTCTGGCTAGTCTATAAGCCGCTTGTGCTGCACTGGAAAAACCCCCTTCGCTTTTGAATTCTATTTTCTGGATTAAAGGACCTCCCGATCTAGCTTTTTCTCTGTACTCTATAATAGCTACATATTCTTGTTTTTGTTCAAAAGCTTTAAGACGACGTTTAGCCGGCGGAGTTTCTACATCTTCAGGCTTCCAATTCTTATCTTGTGACGGAACGACAACAGGAGGCTTTTTAGGAGCCTCCTGTTGAACGAGTTTTCTTTTAAAGCGTATTAGCATATTTTATAATCATTCTAATTAGCCTTTATCTTGATCTGATACATTACTTACTTCTACCAAATACACAATTAGCAGTATAAGTACCTTGTCCTGAAGCTATCCAGCTACCTCCTTGGGAAGTGCAGTCTTTTTGAGCGGCATAGTATTTATTACTTGCATCAGAACAACTATAAAGAATTGCGGCTATTACCACACAGGTAGCCAGCAGAGAGCAAATAGAACCTACTGCATGTTTCATTTGTATTCTCCTTTAGTCATACTCTGCCGGCAAATGACAGAGCCTAGTCTAGTTCGTAAATGTAGAGAACGCGCACCCGCATTTAAGCAGCAGCCGCACAAGATTATTGCCCTTCGCGGCTTTTCTACACCCCTACTAGAACACTCAATATAACACGATTTAATTGACATGTCAATACAAAAAAAGCCTGTAGGATCCGATCCTACAGGCTTAAATTCAAGATTTTAGTATGCTTGTGAGAATTAGATCCTCTTCTACTGTCATTAGTATACTAACTGGCTCATCATGGCTATTTCTATATTTGAACTGTCCGAACGTATTATCCTCATTATTTAAATGCTGTAGAGCAGTTCGGAGTTGAGTACCTGGGCGAATTTTCGTTTTTCCGTTAAAAGGCCCTATCACAGTTACTTCTAAATCATCTACAGGTTTAGATAGAGTAACTAAAGTTTTAGTAGGATCGTTAGGATCAGACGTTGTTTTAGCGTCTACTGCATAAATATTTTTTACAGATTTTTTAAAAGGCTCTCCTCCTGTAATTGTACTCTCTGTTTTAATTGGGTCGCTAGCAGATTTTGCATCTACTTTGATTTGGTTATTGTCGTCAGTCATTGTTTGCTCCTTTTAGTTTACACACCTTAAATTAAGTATAAAATCAATCTTTAATAGAATTTAGAATATGCATGTTTGACTCCACACTGTTTTTAACCGCTTCTTCTTTTTCAGCAGTCTCAATTTTTCCTTGGATAGTATTTTTATAATCAATATCTAATAGAATCTCAAAATCTTCTGCTAATCTCTTGTTCATTGTAAACTGTCGCTGTAGCGATCTATATTCGTCTAAAGATACCCCGTAAAACTCCTTTTGTTTACAAAGTACGTAAGATTGGCAGGCATTTTGAGTATCCGTCATTATTGCGGATACATGCGTATTTAATTTGAAATCTGAATGATGCATTACGGTATATAAGTATTCAGGCAAAGTTTTATGACGTTCGTTTGTCTCAAATATATACCAATTATGATCTAATGTAGCGTAAACAATTAACCCTGTAGAAGCGATTAAAGGTTCATTGATATGAAATTTATTAATCATTGCTTCTGTTAATAGGCAATTATTTTCTAATGAAGATAATTTATCGATTAATTCAACATATTTTATTTTTACACTTTCTAAAATTTCTTGCGGGAACGCTGCTTTAAATACACCGTAGTGATCTGATAATGCAAAGTAACGTAGTGAGTTTTTTAGCTGCTCTCTTTGATCTTCTTGCGATTTAAAAGTGCGGTAAAAAGCAGATAAAACAGTTTCGATAATTTTACCTGCTTCGGGTGTTTTAATACGCTCCAAATAATCTTTAATAACTAGACTTGTAGGCATACCTCTGCTATAACCATATTCTGTATAAGTTTCCGCATCATACATATTTAACTTTAAACTGAGATTATCGTGTTTATATCTTATAAATAGACCTTTGCTGCCCATAAGTTCAAATTCAAAATCCTTTGTTTCTCTTTTAAACGCTGTTTTCATTTTAAATTTTCCTTATGTTTATTTTTAACACCTAGACTACGCTTTCTTTCAAATCCATTATAAGCTTCGCCTGACTTGTTCCACGTTATATCAGCACCTAACCGTTTAGAGTCTAATTTACGTATGTTTAATACTTTTGTGCCATTAAATGTTCTTATAATGGATTTTGCTTTTGTTTTAGCTGATTTTTCATCAGGAGCCATAAATATTAGTTTAAGACTGTTTTCGTATTTTTGATAGGTTAGTTCAAAATATTCTGAAGTATGTACGTGTACACCTTTTCTATTGTCGCGTAATACTTTACCGAATCTCATTCTCGTGGACTATCATAGTCCCAAGAAGCTTTAATGGAAGCAATTACTTGAGCATCTCTGACTTTTGCCTTATAAACTTTAGAGTAACCTTCTTTATTAGCTATTTCCTGAGCTTCCTTTTTATTATTAGCTAAAATAAAACTTAAGGTTAGATTTAAATCGTCTATATTTCCAGATCTTAAATCAAAAATACTAGTTACATAAAGTTTCATTTATACCTCCTTTAGATAAATAAAAAGAGAGGGTCGTTAAACCCTCTCTTTTTATTTTACGGAGTTTTTTTGGATTTCTTTTTAACAGCTTTTCCTGTAGGATCTTCGATTTCTGCTTCTTTAGCTGTCAAAAGTTTTGAATAAGCAGTATTGATCATCAAGGCATCGCCTTTTTCCGATTCTCCTGTAAGAAAACCAGTTTCTTTATCTGCCATACCAATTTTTACACGTTTCATAGGGCGATTAAGCATAGGAGCACGAGGGTCCATAAAAGTAATACGCGCATTGTCTCCAATACCAAGTTTACCTACAACAAACACAATTTCTGCCTTTGGAATAGCTTGGATAACACGTAAAGAAGATCCATCACGTTTACGATTTAAAAGAATTGTTTTAGACGAATTGTCTTTTACAACACCTTCCAGAGTAATTAAGCCTGGAGTAACAATTTGGAGATCGTAAAATTCTCCACTAGCATTTGTCTTTGGCTTACTAGCCTTAGTTTTTTCTTTTGCCATTTGTTTGTTCCTTTTGTTTAAATAAGGTAAGCGTCTAGGGTAGTAACCCTAGACGCCTACTTTTAGTTAGCCCGCGAGGCCAGCGGCAGCTAGCGCTTTAGAAAGGACACGAATTTTCTTCTCCGGGCTAGAACGCCCTCTACCAAAAGATACCTTCATATCATTTTTCTTTACTAGTTTCTCTAACTTCTCAAGTTTATAGGATTTAAACTCATCTACCTGCTTGTTATAAGCCTTAGCCAGCTTTAACAGCTTTGCTTTATCTTTTTTAATAGCCTTAAATACACCGGGATCAATACCCTCTTCGGTAAGATAAGCAATTAACTTTTTCTCATTCATCTTTGAAAAGTCTACAGTCTCATCCTCTTCTACTTCATCTTTCTTAGATGAAGTTTTCTTTGAGGGCTTTTTCTTTTCTTCCGGGGAATCTTCAGGGGAGTCTTCGGGACTATCCTCTGGCGAATCCTCCGGGCTGTCTTCAGGACTATCCTCTGGCGAATCTTCAGGAGAGTCTTCGGGACTATCCTCTGGCGAATCCTCCGGGCTTTCTGGAGAATCTTCATCGGGAGAGGAAGGGCTATCAGCCGGTGATTCCGGGCTATCCTCGGGAGAATCCTTTTTACCCTTCTTTTTCTTTGAGGATTTATCGTCAGCACTAGGGACCATTAAAGAATTAACAAGTCCATTTAGCCAATAACGGATTTCAGGGTTCGCATCTTCGGCCAGACTGTTTAGGGTAGCCGTAAGTTCTTTTAGAGAAACTTCAGTGATTTTTGCCATTTTGAGTCCTGTTGTTTTTTAACCCGCGGAGTTTTTAACCACGGTAGTATCAAATTAGGATACTCGTAATATTATATCACGACTAAAATCTGAAGTCAAGATTACAGTATAAAATCTTGTGTATACAGTTAAAACGCCTTAACCAGAAGCAATTCAAGGCCCTTGGCTAAGGCACGTCCAGTTACGCATCTATAATATCCTTCTTTTTGCGGCGTTTTTTATATAACGTTTTAAGAATAATTTGATTAGGCAACCAAGTTAATTGGTAAATTACATTATTAGCCACTACTGTAGATGAATTACGAGGTACCGTATTTGGAAGAGATTTAATAAGCTCTTTACGGATAGCGTCTGTACTCACTTTTAAAACGCGATCTATATAACGTATTATAGCATGATCAGTTATATGGACCCTATCTTTATAATCACTTGTTATAGCTACATCAAATCCAGCATCAATAGTATACAATGCGTCTAGTTGAATTGCAAAAGCATCAATTTGGGCTTGAATATCTCGTCGTTTAATCTCTAGATCTTTTTTCTTAGATTGAATGGCTAACTTTTCAGCATAAATCTTATCATGATCCCATTTCCTGATTTTTTTAATAAAAGCTGTTGTGTTTTGCATAGCAAAACTCCTTTAAAAGATAAGCAGAGCAGTTTGCTCTGCTTATCTTTTAACCTTTTTTCTTAATAATTGTGACAATAGTAGTTCTTCCATTTTCTGTAGCTATTTTATATACAGTTTTTCCTGTCTTTACAACCTCCATGTATGCAGGTACTCGATCAGGAAATCCGTTTATTATATCCTTACGTACCCCATCTATTTCAAATCCTAACGATCTTTCCAAATAACGTAGAACAGCATGATCGGTTACTCCCATAGTGTCTTTATTTACTATGTTTGATCTAAAAAATAAACCTGCTAGTTTCTTATTTATGCAAGATAAATTACCTTCTAAAAAAGATAATTCTGTTTTAAGTTTATTTGTTTGATCATCTAATTCTTTCTTTTTATTTTTTATAATAAATAAGCTATCCCTTAGTTGTTTTTGAAAAATTTCCAGCTCCTCCTTTGAAGCAGCTTCAATCTTTTCTAGCCATTTGGCTGTAGTACCGAAATTTGTCATGATTGAGAGTTCTTTGCTTCGTCCCTCATTTGTTGACGTGTAGGTATTTTAAAAGATTGAATGTAAGTGATTTCTTCAGAAGAAAGTTCTTCAAATAAAGCAGTACAATCCTTTTGAATAAATTTTGCAATACGTCTAAAATTCCAATATGCTTTATCATTTAAATAAGCTAATGAATCTGCTTTACCTGTATAACTAAGACTATTAAGAAATCCTCCTTCATTATCCATTTTTAAAAACTCAGCTATACATCGGGGTAAAACATTGTTGTCTTGTATGTTATCATCAACTATAAAGCAACCGTAATCCCGGTTCCAAGGTAGTTTAGCGGTATCAACTGCTACACCGAGACAACACCTACCATAATTATCTTTTAGGTTACATCTAGTCTGTTTAGCTTTTGGATCAAGCAAATCTTTAATCCAACAAATAATAAAGTCACTACGTAAAGTCGGAGCTGCTGGATCGACTTGTTCCCATTTAAAAGTCATTTAGATTCTCCTATATTTCTTCCGGTGCGTCTTCAGGCAACCAAATTTCTAACACATCGTAATCATCGACCACCAAGTTTTCTTTATTAGGCGTTGTCTCTTTAGGCTTTTGTTTAAAGCCGTCTAATAGATACTTTGCTTCTTTCTCTGTTTTGGCGTCAATCGTATAGATGCGATTTCTTTTTAAAGTTTCTCGGACTAAAAAATCATATTCAGGCATTTAAATTCTCCTACTTACGATGAATTGTGATAGGACCTTGGTTATCTCCATCGGTAGCATAGCCGTATGCTCCTTTAGAGAAATGCTGTCTAATTCTTTTAGCTTTAACTTGCACATTTCCACTTCCTTATCATACAGTTCCTTTTTCTTCTAGTCATGAAACTGTCTCATCTCAATCTCTTTGTCTAG